>JAJHUR010092636.1:0-14923 GCA_027495735.1 Lutjanus campechanus
GAAAACAGAAGCACTTTGAGTTAAAACTGTTGTTGCAAATTTTGTGCACTTTCTTAATATTGTCTTTATTTATTTATTCATTAATGCACACAACATAGTACGGACATAAGAGAAAACAAACATAAATAATAAATAAATCAAATAAATAAATGATAAAATTATGAATAATTAAATGAGGGGAAAGATGGGGACTGAACATTTTCCTTTTTTTCCTTCATTTTCATTTTAAGTTGAAGTTTAAGTGTCATTATTCAATAAATGACTCTGCCAGACAAAATCAATCACTGCCTATTGATTAATTATCGATTAATGCAGCTTTAAATTGGTTGAATTCTTAACAGCATTAACTTAATTAATAATGAATCATTAACATCTGTAGTTAAAAGCTAAAACACATTTTAAACGGGCAGAAATGTTGCACAGGTGTTTCTTTGAGGATTATAATTGAATAAAGTATTAAAATGTTGATAAGGAAAGTTTTTGATGTTTATTTTTGGTAAATTAATTGTTATATTAATCAAATAATTAAAAAAAAAACATCTTCAGAATAGTTAATAGGTAAGTTTATTGTTTGATCCTGACTGAAAGTGTAGAATTTATTTCAGTCTGCAAATAGAAATGAGTTCATTAAGCATAAATCTGCAGACATAAATACATCACGTCTTACAGAAAAATACTGCAGTCGACAGTAAATTAACTTAAAAATGTTTGCAGTCGGTAAAATGTGGAGGCTGAAGCAACAGTTTGGACCGCCGACATTTTATTAAACAAGGTCAGATCAAACAACAAAATAATGAAAGAAATAAAAAAAAACAATTAAAATAAAGACAAAAGACCAGAAAATACAAAACAAGACACATCTTACATCTTATAAGTTCCTCGACCCTGAACTTTATGTTATTATCTGATCATCTATTTTCATATTTGTTCACTCTTCTGAAGGAAATAAAATATAATTTTGCCTTTAGTCCTCACTAATGAGTTTTTGAGCATAAAAATATCTCTGAAATCATGTTGACTTTCTCTCTCTTTGGATATTTCCAGGTAATAATTGCTTCTTTGCTCTGAACATAATTTGAATCTTTTTAAAGCCAATCAAATCCCCAAATTTAAAACCTTTAGTTTGATAAAAACAAGTACGTTAGATAGTTTCTTTATAAATAGTCTGGTTCACAGTTCTTATGTCTCTGTTTTAAAATATGGAGACTGGAGTTTGGTATTTGTTCTTCACACTTGCACTCAGTAAGTTGAAGACGTGGAGAATAAAGGAACAGTATAAGAACAATACGTCTTGATTTAAAAGGTCTTTGGGTCAGTTGTAATATTTAGACGGTTCTTCTTCCTCGAAGCTCAAAGACTCAGTTCACTCAACCAAACAGCCTCCGTTCCTCAGGGACCAGAGTGTTCCGCAGGGGTTTCACTCCCCTTCAGCCGCAGAACAGATTAGTACCTTTGATGCAGGAAAAGATTTTGTTCTGGTGCTGCTGGAAGTCGGTGCAACTTTTGACTTTGCGGTCAAAAGTGTCCTGATCGATCGATTGAAGCAGCATGTGGTCGTCTCTGCGTCGGCCCTGGACCGGCTCTCCTCCTACATCTCTGATAGGTTTGTCCGGGTTGAGATCTTTGAACGCACCCTCTCCACCGAGCTGACTGAATTCATCTGGTATTGTGACGTGACACAGCGGTTTCTTGGTTGAGCAATCATTGATCCAACAAGCACCACAGGGGGGACTAATGATCAGCTGGTTAGTGCCACAGGCAGTGGTAGCACCGTAGATTCTGGTGGATATGCTGGTCTCTAGTTATTGGTTAAGGAAAATTGAACCCGCCGGTTAGAGTTGAGGCAACGTCAGATGGAAAGTTGACAATTCTGTTTGATCAAGCAGTCTTACAGTTGCTATGTATCTGCAGCTCTTTCCTGTGGTGTACCCCAGGGCTCTGTTCTAGGTCCTAACTTTTTTTTGCATTGTTTATGCTAGAGAACTCAGAACATGCTCAGAACAGTAAGTAACTTAACGCTATATCAACTATTTTGCAAAAAGCGAATTAAAGCATTGACAACATTGACAATAACGGGGCTTGGACACATTAAGGATCACCACAAAGAAACTGAGGAAGGGTTAACGAAACGTGTTTTAATCCGACTAGTAAGGCGATGGTCTTACGTTATGTGGACTGTGTTGTCAACAACTGACCCAATGAGCGCTACAGGGGGGCTAATAATTAGCAAATCAGCGCCATGGGCAGGACTAACGCTGTAGATTCAGGTGCATTTGCGGGTCTCTACTGATTGTTTAGGGGAAATTAGGGAGTCGTACAGTTGCTGTTTTTATCTACAACTCTATCTTGTGGTGTACCCCAGGGTTCTGTTCTTGGTCCTATTGTGTTGTCTTGTTTATGCTAACCCGTCAGAACAGTGTGCAACTTAATGTTACATCAACTATTCTACAGAAAGTAAGTTAAAGCAAACAATGACGACAACAACAAAGCTTAGGAGACAGAAATTAGGTGATAACTAGACTCATTTTCATTACAGTAAAGTTCGGGGGGAAAAAAACTGAAAGCACTGATTTATCAGAAGGGAAGAAATGTGGCCATAAGATATCTGGTCAGGAGACACATTAAGGATCAGCTCAAAGAAATTCAGGAAGCATCATTATGTTGTTTTTTCAGGCTGTATCGTCCCAAATAGTAAGGTGATTGTGTTGCATTATGTCGGCTGTGTTGTCAACTTGTGTTTTGACCTCAATTTATATGTGAGGTGGTTTTCTGGAGGCTACACAGCTGTTTAGTCCCTTGAGTTCTCCTCGCAATGTGCGTGTGGAAATGTTCTTACTTTCGCTATTAAACACAGCCGTGAGTTCTCTGTCTAAAACCACCAAGAGTGAACAAACGTGTGGATCGATGCCCACTGGCTGCGCAGTGTACTTAGTTTTATGTGCTGAGGTGTTGAAATATCCATCTCTGAAATTTCTGCCTCCACGCCGAAATAATAAAGATGAATAAAATTTCATCTGTCCGTGGTCGTATTTCAAATCTTTCAACACCTCCTGGCAGCTGAAACTATCTGCATGGCTGGATACAAATAAAAGCAGGTGAGGATTTTTTTGTATTTGGCTGCGCTGGCCCTTTAACTGTCCGCCCCAGCTGAAGCAGTCTATAACCACGGTGCTGTATGGGATCATTTTGATGATGGAAATGAAAAGGTTCAGTGTAAATATTGCGGTGCCAGTGGCAGACTGAAGTATGTGTCGTTTTCATTTAATTTCCTCCAGGATGTGGCCTCAGACTCACATTTCTCTCTGTAGAGTCTGGATGAACGTTACCTCCAGGCGTCTGCTGGTGTGGAGCTGCAGACTGTATAACCAACAATGTTAGGCTTCAGAGTGTGATGCTCCGCAGTATATTAAGTCATAAATAATATTGGATGTGTCATAAAAATGCCATTATTGTGTTTATGTCTGGTTTTGACTCCCTTTCACTTTTGTTTTTGTCTGTTTGTGCATCTTTGTTCATCTCCTTTGTTAGTTTAGAGGGGAGAGTGAGAAGAAAGGAAGATGATAAAGTAATCTTTTGTCTGCCGCTTTGCACTCCATTTCATCCTGAAGCCATTTATTTGTCTCTCTTGCACACAACACACACACACACACACACACACTCAGAAAGCAAGAGAGAGTTGTTTGAAGCTCTCAGTAATCAGTCAGTTCAGTTGTGTAAGGACTTTAGCTGGAAAACAGAAACAGACTTTTATTCTAAAACCTGTTTAGAGAAATGGGTGAGCTGCACATGTACTCTCTCTGTGTGTGTCTGTGGTGTATTCACTGTGTTGTGAGGACAATAACAGACTTATTTTGTGTCTGTAAAATATCAAATACTGTTACAGGTATGTCTAAATGTATGACTGTGTTGCACAAACAAGAATTAATTGAATCTTAGTTCGAATTAAACCTAATTATAGATTTAAAATTAATATATCCAGATTTTGAACTGAGCAGAGCTCAATCACACAGATTTTCATTTAGTAAATCCAAGTTTAAACCCAAATTAAACAGAGAAATGCATGCTTAAAAATAAAATAAAAGAGGAGGGAAAGCGTTCATTTCTCCTGCCCTGTTTTCCTTAAAAAAATGTTGCATTGTTTGCTCGCAAAAAAAGAAAAGAAATGTTATATTATGTGCTAGCTGGCTAAAAAGTTAAAAGATCAAACAAAAAACAATCTTATATTGTTTGCTGGTTAGTTAAATGTTAATAAAAATGCTGCATTGTTTGGTAGTAAGTATTGTCTGTTTGTTAACTAAAAAGTTTTCAAAATGTTGTACAACACACACACACACATTATATTCTATGCTAGCTAGCTAAAGAGTTAACCAAACGTTGGTCTGTTTGCTAGCTCGGCAATTTTTTTTTAATGTATTGTCTGTTAGTTGGCTAAACGTTCTTTTTAGAGTTATATAATTTGCTAGCTAGCTAAAACACACACACACGCATATTATATTCTGTGCTAGCTAGATAAATGTTAACAAAATGTTGCATTGTTTGCTAGCTAGCCAAAAAGTAAAAACAAGTATTGTCTGCTTGTTAACTAAAAAGTTTTCAAAATGTTATACAAACACACACATTATATTCTTTGTTAGCTAGCTAAAAACTTAATAAAAGGTTGCTTGATTTGCTAGCTTGCCAAAAGGGTTTTAAAAACTTGTATTGCCTGTTAGTTAGCTAAAAGTTTGTTTTTAAAGTGATATTGTTTACTAGCTAGCTAAAACATACACATGCACACAAACATATTCTGTGCTACCTGGCTAAAAAGTTAATAAAATGTTGTTTTGTTTACTAGCTAGTCAAAAAGTTTAAAAAAAAAAAAGTTTATTTTTTAAGTTTTTTTTATTTGTTAGCTCACTAAAACGTTAATAAAACATTACATTGTTTGCTAGCTAGCTAAAAAGTTGGTTTTTGTAGTTAACAGACGGGTCAACAGGGAATTATTTTTGCTCAACCCATCTCAAACATGCAGCCATTTGAAATGAAGAAATTAAAAGATGTCATTTTAATGTCAACTTTGCATTAAAGATGTCATAACTGACCTAATGACACTAAATGTTAACGGTCATTAATATTCCTAAAGACTCCTTCATGTTATGACAGTGTAATGACAGTCTTATGTCACACCTCTTCATTTATTTTAGTTATACTCAAAGCGACTGTAACTCGATGTCCTCACATGCACAGGAATACAGATGTGAGTGTGTGTGCATTAGAAAATATATTGTAGCCATCGATCAATAGTTAGATTAGCGTCATCTGCTGCCTTTATGTTTTTATGTTGTCATCCATCAGACACAATGAGGTGATCTGAGGACTTAAGGACTGAACTTTTAGAGGATTACATCAAAATCAGGCTGTTTTATTCCAGACTGAAGCACTTGGTGATTTTTAACATCAGACTGTTGTTAGAAACTGAAGTGGTGTTTATGCGGCGCTCTCGATATGCTGCTGCTGTTGACGGGTTCAGAGTGCACGCTGCACGCCGCCGCTGCTGTTGTTGTTGTTTTCAGGTGAACAGATGGAGAACATGTGGACTGAAATGTGAGCAGACAGGCTGCTCGCCTCGATCAGCGGAGGGAAACACAGATGGAGTCGTACAGTAGATCAGAAATGAGCACAGCTGATGTTTAACAGTGTGAAGTGAGTCGACGTGCCTCAGCTGCGGTAATCTCAGCCGCTACACTCCGCCTCCTTTCTGGAAAGTCTAAAAGTCTAAAAACACTTTTTGTCCTCAGCTGCTTATCTCGCTCCTTCTAATGTGCGCCTTGGTGGCTGTATTGAAAAGTATTGCTCCATGAATAAGATATTAAACCTGTAAAAACTGATTTCTTGGGCCACCAGGGGACAGTGGAAACAAACTTTTTAGCAAAAAGTGGCATCCAGCAGTTACAGAGCGACATTATTATTCATTCGCAGTCGTGTTTGTGTCCAACTGAAGAATGAATAAGTCTAATTTTCAGTCTCTTTTTGCTCTGTTTTTGGTCCCCACCAACTCCTGAGGGAAATATCTGCCTCTGTGTTCACCACAGCGTGTTTTATTTTCTCATGGCTTCTTCTCTGAAAGCAGCTGCCTGCTGTGACTGAAAATGAGACTGAACAAAAACAGGAAAGTTGTGGCCTGACGGCTAAACAATGAGCTGCAAAGCTCGTTAAAGCCGAGGGGAGATTCATCACCACCAGAGAAACCTTTCGCAACGTCAGTGGATAAATTGATCAGTACAAATATTGGTAATAGCTGCTTGTATTTGTTTGGTTTATGTGGGACTTTATGTGCAGATCCTGTGGAGATGAGCAGGTAGTGTGTTCAGTAATGTATGAATAAAGTCCATCCATTCATCCTCAAACGCTTATCCAAAGTCAGGTCGTGGAGGTAACAGTTCCAGCAGACTTCCTTTTCCCCGGCTACATTAACCAGCTCTGACTGAGTGATCCTGAGGCGTTCCCAGGTCAGGGTGGAGATATAATCCCTCCACCTAGTCCTCGGTCTGCCCCGTGGCCTCCTCCCAGCTGGACGTGCCTGGAAAACCCATCACCCTCCTGAGAAAAGCCATTTTGGCCGCTTGTAGCCGCGATCTCGTTCTTTCGGTCATGACCCATCCTCCATGACCACAGGTGAGAGTAGGAACAAAGATTGACCGGTAGATCAACAGTCCTGTTTGGTCTCTGTTGTCGTATTTTGTGCTTCATAATGCACCACACATTTTCAATGGGAGACAGGTCTGGACTGCAGGTAGTACCTGAACTCTTTTACTACAAAGACACGCTGCTGTGTCTCAGCATCGTCTCTCTGAAATGAGCAGGGATGGCGTCATATGTTGCTCCAAATCCAGTATGCCCCTCTCAGCTTGTGTGGAGCCTTCACAGATGTGACAGACCCTAACTTCCTGCAGTTTTGTGTTGAGGAACGCTGTTCTTAAACTGTTAGGCTACGCAGTTTTTCACAAAGTGATGAACCTCACCCCATCCATGCTTGTGTATGACTGAACCGTTCGAGGACGCCCCTTTAATACCCAATCAATTAGCATTTGTGCACTTGAGCATCCCACAACTTTCAGTTGATCAGTTTGAACATTAAATGTCTCGTCTTTGTGCTGTATTTAATTGGATACAAGTCAGAAATGATTTAAAAATCATTGCATTCTGTTTTTATTTATGTTTTATACAACTTCTCAACTTTTTTTGGAATCAGGGTTGCATGCATATACTGTATGTACAGGTGGATTTGCTGGTGTTGTATATGTGGAGCATCAGTTTGTCTGCAGTCGTGTGTACAGGCAGAGCATGAAGTCATGTGTCCACAGTACTCTTCATCAACTCTGCTCTGCAAACCACCAAATGGTTAAAGTTATTCTGACATACACACACACACACACACACACACGCACACACACACATGCAGACATACACACGACCGTGTTTGCCAGGAGATGCTCTGAGTTTATTCCTATCAGCTGTCTGTTAATTAAAACAGACAAAGAAAAACACTGGATGGGATTCAGGAAAACAGATTTACTCTCTTCATCTGTTGATCTCTCCCTCATTAATTCAACCATATGCAGGAGAAAATAGCACAGTATGTATTCTGGCTGGCTGACAGCAGAGTCGGGGTCGTTCAGCACACACACACACACATATTTGTATCACTACCCTTGCGAGGATTCCCGATGGACGCACAGCATCCCCTGCTTACATATTAGCCTCAATCATGTTAAGACCATAGCTACGTATAAAACCGCTACCAAATCCCAGACTAGCTTGAACCCTGAAACCTGCTGAGAGATTTCAGTCTGGAAACCGTCCGCTGAGAATTCTGTCTGCTCAGTCAAATACTTGGGCGGCAAATTTAGAAATAACAAGCAGGTTTTAACAGGGTCCAAGTAGGTTGCAAAAAAAAGCCATTTTTAGAACAGAAGACCAGACGCTGATGACTTGAAAGATTAAAATTATGAAATGATTTGGCTCTATAAAGACCTGCTAAGACTTGTCCATCATTATGACTTCAACTTGTGGCCCTGTCTTGTAGAGACGTGCACCTTGAAGGTCTTAATTATTTCGTTATAATGGGAGCACAACAACAACTCTGGTGAGACGTTTCCAGAGCAAGAAGTTCCCCCAAGAGACCAGGAGCCTTTGGAGGAAGGCGGTGTGATTCCGGTGCAGGAACCAGAGTCTAAATTAAATTCCAGTGACATGTTTTCCCTCCCAAAAGTCCCTACTCACGTGAGTTGTGCTTTCCAGTCGTAGAGGAACTTTGTTAACCAACCTGCAGCTGCAAACCAGTTTGTTTTTTGTTTGTTAATCGCATCAACGTTGATGGAGTCATAGACGATAATTAAGCTAATCTTTGTGGGTCTTTAGACAGCGGTTGAAATGCAGACAACAATGGCCTGAAGGAACCTTTTAGTTCCTTGAAAACTAGTTCCTGAGATTTAAAAGTTCTGGGTAATTTGGGTGGAAATGTTGCTGCGGATCCACATTTCAACTCACCTGATTTTTAAATGTTCGAACATCGTGCTGCTGTGAGTTTTAGTTGTCGCTCTCTGGTTGGGTTTGTTCGGCAAAACTACTTTTCGGATCAGATTTCGTTATCCTTGGGTCTATTTTGGACCAGTTCTGAAAGTCCTTGGGTCCTTCTTAGAGCAGTGTTTTTCATGTTCGTTGGGTCTTAGCCCTGTGTTACACTCATTTTAATAAGGAAAACCTCAAATAAACCTTTAAAAAAACCTTAAATAACCTCAATAGTCAGTTTGTTTGATTTCAGTGAAAAGTTCTTCAGGATGTTCCAGTGGTCCTTTTGAGAAACTCATTATTTGATGCGGTTACAGCAGTTCTCGAAATTGTTTTCTTGAAGTGGTCTTTGAAGCAAGTCTAGAAATCCATAAATAGGTTTCAAAAGTTCTCAAGGCAGATGCAAGGTCTTCAGAGGTCCCTGAATGGGTCTTAAGAGTTCTGTGGAAGTTCCAGTGGTGTTTGAGGAGTTTATGAAGAGATCCCAAGAGTTCTTGAAGGGAGTTCGATGGCTGTTATCAGGTCTTAGGGACAGAATCCAAGAGGCTTCCTCAGTTTTTCTTCACACTGGTGGGCAGTCCCAGTCTGTTTGAGCTCTTTGGATGGTTCTTTGAGGTCATCAGTTGCCTGGATGACTGAGAATCATCACAAACAGATAGTTTTGGAGGAATCAGAGACTTCCGTCGCAGCCTCTTTGCTTTTTGCTCTTTGAAAGTTGGAAGCAAAGATGACTGACAGCCCAGCAAGTGGTGTTTTCTTCCAATTAGGTGTAAGAGGAGTCCTGCTGACATGTGAGAGGTAGATAGAACTGTCAGTCATCTGTTTTGCAGCCAGCAGGAAACAATGTCTGTCTGAACACTTCTATTATTAGTGCAGCTGATGTAGTTTCTTTCTTTAGCTTTCTGAAGTAAACTTCATAGCTGGAGGGCTGCTGATTTCAGTTGTTACTGACTGCGGCTCCTATTGGATGAAGAAGTAAAGCGAGCTTTCTTTCAAAGTTAAAGGGTGACTCTGTCTTCTTTCTTTTCTGGGTTTTACAAATGGAAAGTCAGTGATGTAGGTTTAGAATGAGTTTTTAGAAGGGCTGTGGAAACAACAAACAACAACAAACAAACAACAAACAAACAACATATGAAAATGTGACAATGGGGTTGGTTTGTCCCAGTCGTCTCATTCTTGTGAAGACGATATCTCAAGAATGGCTTGATCAAATTTCTTCAAATTTTTTACATGCAAAAGGTCAAAGGTCATCTTCACTGTGACATTATAATGTTCAGTCCTCTAAGAAAGTTTTTCCCACTGGAAATATTTCATCAGAATCATACATGCCAGCATAGTAAAGTTCAATTTTGCCAAAAATTACACTTAATAATTTACTTCCGTAAAACTTTCACTATATATGTTACACAAGTGTGGACAGACGTGGATTCTGAAGATGTAAAACCCTGAGGTAATAATTGTAGTTAGCATGTGTGATAACTGTGAATAATTTTCTTTTAGCTGTACATTTATTACCTTGACGTGTGACCTTGCCGTTCTCTTCATTGTAACCAAAACGTTCAGCATCGACAGCCTTCATGCTTCACGCTTTCCGTGTCAGCTCATCTTAATAAACCTGCTACGCTGATAAATGAGCCGACGCGACTCCAGACATGATATGAATTCTGCTCATGATTCCAAGCAGTTTAGGAAATAAATGATGGTTTAATATTAAAAGAAGAAAAAGTGGTTTGGTTGCTAAAACATGCACGTTGCCAACTTTACATTACAGGGGAAGTAGTAGTTTAAATTGTGCAGCGAATGTCTTAAAATGCACTCTTGGTCCTCACAAGGACAGAAGTCCAAGAGTGCACACACAGCCACACACTCTCATGCATTATTGTATGTGTGTGTTGAAGCTGTCAGGCTGTATATTTTTCTCTGCAGTGTTTTGGTTCAAAGTGGATAATTTATTACTGCAGACCATGTTTGCATAGAGTTCATTAGAATACAAGGAGCCATAAATCATCTCATTGTTCGCTCTCTCTCTACCTGTCTCACTCTTTCTTTTTCTTCCTCTTTGCTTCACCTCCTTCTCTCACGCTCTCGCTTTATTTTATATTTGACTCACGCTGATGCTCAGCTTTCTTTCTCCATCAGTTCAGTCTGCAGCCGCAGAATTATTCCTTCCCGCAGTTGTTTCAGGCTGCTTTGCCCTCTGACCCGCGACCTCCAGACCTCCTGTCAACGCTGATGTTGTTGATCTGGGGAAGTCTAGAAAAGTTTTAAAAGTCTAGGAACTATTATATTTTCCTTCTGTCGGCTTCTTTTTTTCCTAAACAAGAGCAGACATTCAATGCGGGATAAAACTGCCAGGACAACTTCAATGAAATATTGAATATCTGTAAACTTGAGGAGCTTTCGTATGCTGTGTTCTTTGAAAACAAAATTCACAGTTTCTGCAGAGGAACAGGAAGTAAAACAACCAGGCAGATCTTTAAGTCTGCACTGTCGAGGCCCAAAGCAAGTAGACGTAATTGATGCACATCAATTGATGCTCCTGCTCAGGATCTCAGCGATTGTGATCCATCATCTCACCTTTCAAACAATCGCGCTGTCAAGTCGCAGAGCAGAACTCTTCCTTTGCATCAGACGAACCCAACGACAGAAGACGCTGGTAAACACGGTAATGATCAGATAAACCTCCGTCACACTGGATTCGACGTTGTGGTGTTTTGCATTGCAAGTGACGCTAAAAACCTCAAAGCTCAATACAATCAGGATACAAACAGATTTTGGCTGCCTGAACACTTTAGTGCAGAAGTTTTCAAAGTCTGAGACTGGGCCTCCCCTCAGACAGACCTTGGAAAAAGCCCCCCCCCCTTCGTTTACTTGATTAGTTTCACTCAGTCCTTGAATATCAATGGGGTAGGGCTGCAACCAACAATTACGTTCATTATCGATCAATCTGCCAATCATTTTCTGCATTAATTGATTAGTTGTTTGGTCCATAAAATGTCAGAATAATGAATCAATGGTTCCCAAAACCCAAGATGACGTCCACAAATGTCTTGGTTTGTTCGCAACCTGAAGATATTTAGTTTACTGCTGTAAAAGAGTAAAGAAACCAGAAAATATCCACATTTGAGAACATTTTCTTAAAAATGACTCAAAACGGTAAATTGATTATCATAATGGTTGGCGTTTAATTTAATGGTTGACAACTAATCAATTAACAATGCTGGTATCAATGATGATTATATATAACAAATGAGCCAAGATAGCCAAATATTGCTGATTGAAATACCTCAAATACATAAAAATGATCTTTATTATTTTCTAACTTTATTATCTCTGAACTATGTCTTCAGAGAAAACACATTCATTTGGGCTCCTCGATCTGCTTTTGATAGTAATTTTTCACTCCCATTCACTGAGCCTCCCCCAGGAGACGTCAGCCTCCCGGTTTGAAAACTCCTGGTTAATTGCATTAGCATCTTAACACTTTCTAATTAGGACCAAACACAAAGTACAGCTGAGGCTGATGGGAATTTCATTTATATTTTTTTTTTTGCAGGTATTTGGTCATAAACCAAAGTAATGGCCACATGAAAATGTTTTGACCTGCTGGTCAGTGGTGTTCATTCTTTGGGGACGACGAGCGCCTGAAACTAATTTCTTGGAAATCCTTTCAGTGGTTCCACGACAAAACATGAGAGTTTTGAAAATAGACAAAAGTGATAACTTCTTAATTTACCCATGACCAGGCTTGAGGTGTAATGGATTACATATATGTTAAAGAAGTAACTGTAGTAGTAAAAATGAGGATTATGAGCAGGATTACAATAATGAAATACATTTAAAATAAAGGACAATATGTTACCATACGCAATGCCACTGTGTGCAACACAGACCAACCGCTAACATTAGCTAAACATATGACATAAAACATTACATCAGGTTATGGAAATTCACTTTATTGGTACTGAGGTAATCCAGAAATTATGGAAAGTAATCAAGTCAGAATACATTTTTAAAGTTACCCTCCCAGCACTATTCGTCATTGGCATGCCCACATTAAAATAAAGCCTGTAACAGAAGAACCGTGAAGCTTAAATTCATGTATGAGGACTCATTTGAAAGGCAACGCGCTCTAGTTTGTTAAAATATGCACCACATCAGCACCAACATGAAGGAAATATTGTTAATTCAGTTCTCGTCTCCAGTAAAGTCATGTTTGAGTGTCGTTAACAAGGCCATCCTCAGTGTTACTATAAACTATGAAAATCTGTTTACTGTATCTGTGTAAAATGTTTACGGGACCTGGTGAGTTTTTAGTTCGTGGTGTCACTGGAAATAACAAACCTGAACCCTGATCTGTGCTGGATTAGAGTAATTATTGAGACACAGATATTTCTTAAAAACACAATTAAAGTAACATTTGTGAAACTTTTGTCGAACCACTGAGGAGAATATTTTCTTTATTGAGGTGGACTCAAGCGTCTACTTACAGCCTCCTGTGCTGCTTCAGCACTGAAGGACAGGAGGGTTTAATCAATAATAATGTGTGAGAGGAATACAGTTATATTTAGCTGTGTGTGTGTGAGTGTGCACGTCGTGCTGCCTCCTGCTCATGTCCGAGGCTAATTAACGGACCATAAACAAACATCTAACACCCAGAGAGTGTGTGTGTGTGTGTGTGTGTGAGGCTTATTAGTGAGGCTGAACACACTCCTGCAGCCACTACACAGTGGGCGATCACACATACTCACATATACACACAAATACACATCCAGAAACACACACACTCTGTCCTAAACAACTATAATGAGCCACAAACACACTGATCCTACATACTTAAACCTCATCCAAGTGTGTGAACTTGTATACATATAAATGTGTCTTATAATTTCTTCCAAAAGCAAACAAAAACATTTATTATATATGAAACAAAAACATATCAAGGTATCAAGGTCATTTAATTATCCCTCCTACACAACTCATATGTGCGGATAATTAATTAAATCCAGAGTAGAATATGATTCAAAAAAAAGAAGAAGAAAGAGAAGAAAGGGAAAATAAAACCACACACAAACATCCTGATTGGTCAATTACAGCATTTGTTTCTTTATAGCAAACCGTCGCTATGGACACAGTTCTGATCATAGACTCTGGTGGAGCATCGAAATCATCTTAAAATTCATAGTTATGTGATAAGCGGAATAATACATAGTGAACAGGTCATTATTGCAAAATCAACCCCGTCAAGATGATTTAAGACCCCCTCCTCTGTGCATTATCCTTTATTTATACACGTACACACCCAGGGGATAATTCTGTCGTGCATTTTTTAAATTTAAGGGCTCTGTCTTGGCATCTGGTGTTAAGAGGATTAATTTCTGTCCGAGCTCGATGCTGGTTGGATAAACATGTTGAATAACCTGTGTGTAATTCTTCCCTCAAACTTCAGAAACACTTTCTGATTCTGTTTCATCCACAGCAGTGTTAGCAGGAACCCTAGCTAGTAGCATCGACTTTCTGATTGGTTTATTTCATGTTAAACCCAAAACACACCCATGAATTAATCAAGGCACTTGTGCCCAGCTGATAAGGTGTATCCGGTATTTTGTGTGTTGCATCCTGTCAGTTCAGAACTGGTCTCCCCTTTTATATTATTTATTTTTATTTTACCTCTATTCACTCAGATTTGTCGATTGAGAACCAATTTGTATTTACAATGATGACCTGGTCAAGAGGCAGCAACAGGAGGCAAGTCGACACAAGGCAATAAAACATCTGCATCTGATACATCTGCAACAAGAGAACAAAAACGCCTCCTTTTCCAATGCCTACAAGTTTATTTCTATAATAGGTGATACGTAGCCTCAAATACTGGAAATGTTATGCACTGGTATATAAAAGTGTGGAAAAGAAGATCTAAAGGGCAACATAAAAAGGCAATTTGACACAATGTGTTAATGGGCAGACATCTTATTTCCCTGCTTTAAAACTGGCTTATTATCAACCAAATCCAATGAAAAGACACCCTGATTGTATCTGCTAACAACTGAAGGGTTCATTAGCATCTAAATTTTTATTTATTTTCCTAAATCATGCTTTATTTGTGCACTCAGGGGAACATGAATAAACTGATGTGGGTTCATTCATTTGAAGAATGGTGTTTATCTGTTTTTGCAAATGAACTCCTGAAGTATTATGAGTGTATCAAAGCCTGATTCTTCCTCTGTGCCACGGAGCTCGATTGTCGTCCAAAAAGGATTAAAAATACATCAATGTTACTTCATCACCATGAACACACACAGTGTAGTTACATACACCGTCCGGCTGCCCCACATACAGCCTGGAGCACCAAATGTAGATTAATCTGCCGCTG
>JAJHUR010092638.1:0-11018 GCA_027495735.1 Lutjanus campechanus
TTTTTTTTTTGCAGCCCTTCAGACAGAGTAAATGAAATAATATGATCAAAATCCTGTTAATAACATGTTATATCACTGCATCACTACAAAAAGTTAAATTATTACTGCAACGTGTTACTTTTGTAATGTGTTACTCAGAACACTGATTAGCTTTTCTTACTGCTCATTCAAGTGCAAAGGCTGTTGCGACCGGGGCACCAGCATTTAGAACAGAGACAGTTTGTGGTGAAATCAATTACTGTAAGTTCAAAGGAATCAGTGCAAGTAAATCTGCGTAAATCTGAGGGTACAAAATGCCAGAGAGTCTAAATCGAAGAAGGCTAACATCACTTCTGAGCTTGATATATCAGCGACGACAGGTCATAAGTCACTACGAGGCTAGTCACAAAGGGGCCCCCTCTTGAACCCCCAGCACCCTTACTTCCTGCGACTATGACTGTAGGCTTTCCCAAGTCTTTATTTGACACACTTGACTACACTACTGGACAGTGTTTCAGAAGAGTAAGAACTAAAGTTTGAACAGTGTGAGAAACTCATTCTTGAGGTAGGAGTCTAGCACAAATGAAATGACAATCCTGAGAACAATATATAGTCCAGAGAGATTCACTAGAAAGAAGCTCAGGAGCTATTGTGATTGACTCATGTTAGCATGTTAACAGTTAGCTTTCCAGCTACAGTAACTCACCAAATAATCCCATGCGTAGCCTCTACATCACAGAGCACCAAGTGTGAAATATATCACTCACCAGGCTTCAATACTACTGTATCATAACTATTGTTACTAGAACCGTGCTTTCAAGTATGAAGCCACTACTGCAAATACTGATACCATATTGGAAGCTGGACTGAAACTTTCTGTCTTAAAATGTCTCAGGGGCGCTGTGGACAATGCATCAACCCTCCATCGTGCCCCTACAAACACACAGACACGGTAAGACCTGCCTGTCTGCTGACAACTCTGAATGTTAGCAGTTCGCACAACACATAAAATATGTAAAGATAAGTGTCAGTCCTGCCTTCTTCCAGGGAAAGACGGAGAATTGTTACAACAGTCGCTACAGGTACGGACGCATGTACTCATCTTGGCACCTGGATAGTCCTTTCAGTCGGACCGGCTGTAAGAGAGTTTGTCAGGCTCCCTCCTGGGTCCAAAAGTGCTGCAAAAACCACTACGGCCGAGAGTGTCGAGGTAAGGAAAGAAGGAGGGCCAGAAGATCCTGTGTCCCCTCGACACTACAGTGTTCATTTTTAGAGCCTTAAAATTTGTGAAGGGGGACAGGTCATTGGGTTGCTCAAATCTAAGTTTGGCTTAGATTAGATTAGATTAGATAGAGAGAGAGATAGAGAGATAGAGAGATAGATATGCTCTGGTTGGTTTTATTTTGGTTATGAACATCTTCCCACTATTGTAATTTTACTGAACTTTTCCACGGTGGAGCTTCTGACTTGTGAGCAGGGCTGGGTATCGGTACTCAATGCCTTTAAGGTATTGATTGAAATAAACCAGTACCAAGCAGTCAGACAATTAATGCATTCAGTACTTTTTGTTCCCGGGTCTATAATAATATTAAGAATTGTGTAGTTTTGTCCGTAGCCTACCATTCTTTGATTTAAGGCAGCATGTGGGTAACCTACTATTGCAGCAACAGTTAGCAGCTACATGCAGTCAGTTGTGCTGGCCTCCATTTCAATCACCCTTTCCAGTCAATCACCGCTTCCATTTCTGTCTTGTGGTGGCAACTCATGCATGAATCAATTTATTTTTCTGTGGCATTCATCAGTAGTTCTGTACTTTCTGTTTCTTCTTAGGTAAGACAAGAGTCCTCTCGACCACATGCAAGCCAATATGCACGGAAGCATTTTTGTGCTGTGCAATGTCATGAAGAAAAAGTAAATAAGGCCAACTTGATGAACACACAGAGCATATGTTATACAACTTTTAACTTATTTAATAATTTAAAGTTTTAACATTTAAAGATGATTTGATTTTGGGGACAGATTCCTCAAGATTTCTGTGCGATTCTTTTGATCAGAGACAAAGTAATCTAATCCTCCTCATCATGGGGTGGTGAATGACCTGGCTGCACCTGGATTTTTGTATTTTCCTCTCTGCGTCGTTTAAAAACAAATACAAGAGAAAAATGAGAAAACATTCATGCATGAGGCCCATTGTTCAGAGTTCATTTCTGAAAACAGCTACAGTCGAAGTGCAGGTGACGCTGACGTGCCTCAGGAATGCAGACTGCTGAAGTTGTTAATTACACCTGTGTTTGACAAATCAAAATGTCAGCCATGACAAAGAGCAGTTTGTTTGAGGCACAGTGTCTCCTTTGTTACCAGGAAGACCTCTCCTCACTGTCCTCACTGTGTGTTTTAACTCCACCCTTCCCTGTGTGTTTCAGTTTGTCCAGGTGGCGTGGAGGCCCCTTGCAACCACCACGGTGACTGTGACGATGATGTGCGTGGTTCGGGAAGATGTAAATGCCACGAAGGCTTCAGAGGAGTAGCCTGTGAATTATGTGCCACTGGACGCTACGGCCCCAACTGCACAGGTAGACCAAAAGACAAGAAACACACGGTTGAGTTTGATTTTGACCCAAAACAGGAACACAAGAGTGTGTCTGTATGTATTTAAAGTCAGACATTTAGAACTGAATGACACTGAAAGTATCATATAAAACATTTGCACACAGACTGCCTGTACTGAATTAATTTCACCATAACTTATTAAGCTTTGAAGTTTAAGATCATTCAGTAGATTTTTTTCAGGCACAGAAAACCTAAAAGCTTTCCTTCTTTGGGAACAACAAATCACAAAATGTTAGAAAGCGAAAATTCTTATTTCCATATTTCAAGTTTAGAAGAGAAGATAAATAAGTAGGAATTTTGCCAAGAATGGCTCTGTAATAATGTAATAAATGTCAGAGCCCTGTAATACACGCTATCCAGCATGTGAAGACAGTGAGCTGAGGCATTTATATACAAGACATCCCCTGCTGTTTCTGTTTCTCACAACAAGCAAAATAAGACTAACAAACTTAAAAGACAAGCGGTCAACAATTAAAATCCCAAGGTATTTAAAAGTAGACAACCCAATTTGTCAGCCACTGCCAGTAACAATTTTCTGAGACAATGCTCACCTGATTGTTCGTGAAGTGGTGAGTTTTGTTTTATCTGCATTTTGAACAACTTGTAGTTGCCAAAGCTGTTATTGTTCTCTATAAATTGCTTGCTGAAGATAATCAAAAACTGTAAAACAAAGCGTAAATGCAATCATCAGAAGTAAAAGACTAATCTTAGGCTATAAACAAACTACACCACAGTTGTATGACATCACCACCACAAAGCGACTAGTGTTTGACGTGATGACATTTAATGTCTCTAACAATCTGTTGTCATATTTAGCCTCTTGTTAGCAACTGCTTTTCTTAAGACACATAAAAACTTCAAAATTCATGAGTGGGGTATTTAATGACGTATTTTATGTCGTAGAACAAATTACAAAAGTCTCTTAAGCTTGTGTTAACCACAGACCTTATTTCAGACATTTAACCAAAATCGATTAAAAATAAATAAAAGAAAAAGACCTACAGATACTTAAATGCTGAATTCATTTCAGGTTTTAGGTCTCCTTCTTGCACTGTTCTATTTCCACCTGATTTATCTGCAATTTTTGTTGTTTTACACAACCGTAGCACGCTTGTTCAGCTAACAGCAAAGTTACAGGAATTATCAAGCTGTTGTTGTCAGCGTGGCAGCGTTCTTTGTTTCCTTTATAAGAGAAACTTGAATCTTCATTCGAAACACGAATAGAAGAAGAATCCTATGTCTTGTTATATTTCTGAGCAAAAGAGCGTTGGCTACGGTAGCCACACGTAGCCATCCTAGCTACGATGTAAACCCTTACAATTATGAATACCGCTATAGGACCACAACGGACGCAAGAACTTTTCTTTATCCTCCATTAATGTCTTTTTAATCCCCCAACCCCACCCACACAAAAAAAAAAAATCTGTCAGCAAGTCAGCAGACAGTCTCACCCCCATAAGCTCTCCTGCAGTCTGTCACCATAGCAACCCTCCACACTCACCATCACACAGCTGGGTGTGCTTCTCGCCCAGGAAGAACCTGCCAGCTGTCTTCACTCAGGGTCGCGCAGCGGATCGAGTCAAATATATGAAACAGCTGCTGATCATCTTCTGTTGAGGTTTCAAAGTTTCAGTGGGTTCCTCTGTGTTTGTCAACACACAAGTCTTGTTGCTATGGAGAGAAAAGCCAGTCAGAGGTGTGAATAAGAGCTGTAGCGAATTCAAAACTCTGTATGCCTGTTGCTGAGAACACGGTGCCAAGAACGCGATAAGAATGGAGCTCGATCGCTGTTTGCTTCTGCGTATTGATACGTAAAACAGTTGCAGTTTGGTTTAGGGTTAGGCACCGAAATTACTTGGTTAGTTTTAGCGAAAAAAATCCCGGTTTGGGTTAAAATTAGTAGCTTCGGGGCGGCCATTTAGCTCAGTTGGTAGGGCGTCTGCCCCATGTATGGAGGCTGTCAGTGCTCTGCAGCGGTTCGACTTCCGCCTGTGGCTCTTTGCTGCGTGTCATCCTCTCTCTCTCTACCCCCTTTCCTGTCTGCTCTTCCTATCTAATAAAAAAAATGTACCGTCAAGCAAAGGACAAATGTAGTGTAAATAAAGACCTTGACAGGAGGACGAAGGGGTTAGGGTTTTATTTCCCACGTGAAGCAGTTATTTTTACACAAACAATGATTAGTTTCTCTTGTCCTCCATTTTTAAATATCCCATGACTGTCACAGAAAACAGAAATACAAATCTACTGTAGAAACAGTCACCAATATTAATCACCCCCTGGTGGCTGGCCCCAGTATAGGTCATAAATTCCAACCCCTCCATGTTAACAGATGGGACATGGACGAAACTAAAAAATCAAAATACACGTTCTTATCACACTGATGTTTGCACAAGTGTTCATTTTTTTGATAAGTTTTGTTTTAATTAGTCATTTGAAGCTACAACCCGGATTCCAAAAAGTAGGGAAACAGATAAAAACAGAATGCAATGATTTGCAAATCCTTTTTGACCTTTGTTCAATTGAATACAGTGTGTCACCTGTATGTACCTTTCAGCATCACTGGGACCTTCACAGATGTGACAGTTAGCCATGATGTCATGGGCACTAACACACCCTCATACCATCACAGATGCTGTTTTTTTTAACTTTGGGCTTGTAACAATCTGGTTGTCCTTTTGGGTGTTTTTTTTTCTTTAGCCCAGGGGACACAACGTCCATGATTTTGAAAACAAACAAACAAAACAAATCTGAAACATGGATGGACTCGTCAGACCACAGCACACTTTTCTACTTTGTGTCAGTCCATCTCAGATGAGCTCGGCTCTCAGAGAAGTCTGCAGCGTTTCTGGATGCTGATGATATATAGCGTTCACTTTTCTTGGTAGAGTCTTTGTAGATGCAGCAACAGACTGTGTTTGCTGACAACAGTTCCTATGTGGTCCCGAGCCCATGAAGTAATATCATTTAAACACTCATGTCTGTTTTTAAATGTTATTCCCCCTGAGGGATTGAAGGTCATGGGCATTCAGTGTTGGTTTTCAGTCTTTCCCTTTACGTGCAGAGATTTCTTCACATTCTCTGAATCTTTTAATTATATTGTGGATTATAGAAATCCCAAAATTCCTTGCAATTGACCCTTTGCTAAGCCCCATCTCCAAACAGCGACTGTCCAATCATAGATTAGCAACCATAACTAGAACTGTCAAGCTTTCCATTTCTCTCCACGTTGAAGCAGTGTGCAGGAGGCTCTGAAAAGCACGGTTCTCTCTGGTCTTTTTTGTGGTCTCTCAAACATGTGAAACACAAGAGCACACATGTGGTGAATAGGTTAAACCTGCTCTAACATAAGCTGCAAACGTTAGCATGTCCGGCTAACTAACATTAGATTACTAGCTGCAGTAACTTTACCTCCAGCCAAACTTGTTAGATATGTTGGGGTTTGAGGAAGAGAATGTGGACTGATGCAGAATCAAAGTGGGTCACAACGATGCATCTCTCTCTGGCTCGCTGTCTCAAGTCTAAGCTGAGTTAGCTTAGCTCTTTTCCCGGCTGTAAACGACTGAGCCTTTTGAGGATGTCCTTTTCGTACTCAATCACGATACTGTCAGTTTTACAAAAGTCAGGGAATCAGGGTTCTATAAAAAAGGGGGTTTTCACATCATGATTGACAGCTGAGCTCTCCCTAAGATCTGTCCTGATTCGGCCAGGTGTACGGGCGGGACCTTGATATAGCAGCTCTGGCCTCGATCACTAATGTGCAGACTCTGCCTCAAAATGACGTGGCAAGCACAAAATGGCAACGCATGTATCCATAACATTTTGGCTTCATTTTTTGCGCAGTTGGAGGAAGTGACATACTTGCCAGTTTTCCCAGGAGAGTCCTCTTTTTCATTGCCATCACTCCCTGTTTCCTCCCAGGGTCACAATTCTCCTCTATTTCTCTGTATTTCTGACAAATTTTCACACCTTTTTTAACCTGCACTGTAAGGTGACTCTAAAAGTCTTTCCAACCAGGCAGCAACACAGCTACACCAAACACGTCTCCCTGAGAATAATCCCCATTTCTCAAGGAAAATGTTTAAGTAAGGGAGCATGCTTTTTTTTTTTAAAAATCTGCTCTTTCAGTTTTCTTTTAGGGGCAGAGGAAAAAATAAATGAATGAGAGAAAACTGATGAATATTAGTTTATGCCAGAGCAAGGTCATACTAGAGAGGCAGATTATTCTGTATTCTTTCCTGAGAATTTAAAGTAAAATGAAAAGTATTTAAGTGTTGTTGCAGTGTGCTTACTACTTTGTTCATTCTTTAAAAATCACCAGAATACAGGAAATGAAGTCTCTCAAACTTGTCGTCCATCTTTATTTACAGTCAATGATCCATCTTCCTCATGTTTTATGTCCACAGGCTTGTACTTTTTACTTTACTTTAAGTTTTCCAACATAATTGCTCATCTTTTGTTCTGATGATTAAATCAAGAATGTTTCCAAGCCTCAAAGAGCTCCGACTGTCAGTCACCTCACATTGTCTATGGAGAGAATTAAATAGACTGTTACTGCAGGATACCTGGAGGCATGAAATAACTCCTCCATCCTCACAACTCTATTGTCAGATTACTTTTGAATTATCAGTGTCAGGGAGGTTGAGTCATGTTATTTCTCTCTCTCAGTCTGCAGCTGTGGGAGGCAGGGACGGTGTGATTCAGGCATCGAAGGTTCTGGAGAGTGCGTCTGTAACGCCGGCTGGAAGGGCAATCGCTGCGAGATCGAAATCGGTGAGTTTCCCTTCTGAATGTGAGGAGATGACCAAAATTAATCTTGTAATTAAAATGTTCAGTCTGGTGATTTTCTATATTTTTTTTCACTGTCAACAAAAGAATGAAAAAAACAAAAACTAACAATGTGTTAGTCTGTCACTCAGTACTTTCTGACCTCTCCACCTTGTCTGTTGCACTCAGCTCGAAGCACATTGCCTCCTACTCAAGACAAACTTGTGTATCTTGAAAACACCTCACATACATTTAGTTTTATTTCTTTATAAAGGCTCAGTAATTTCCTGAAACAGCTGTTCACTGTAGTTTGTAACAAACGTTACTGAAACTGGAGGACATAGTGCACTTTTGGCAGACTTTACGTGGCACTGAACAGACATGTCAGTGCAACACTGTGGTTCACTGATGTGTTTTTAATAGTTTTTGGACAACAACAAAGCTCTTTGGCACAGAGGAATACGTTATATCAGACTTTGGATAAACAGACAATGCTTGTCATGAAGATCATATAACAAGAATAGTGTATCACCAGTTATCATTAAACTTTTACCTCCAACACAGGTTGTGTTTCTTTGTCTTTTATGAGGAAATTATTAAATATACAGTATTTCACTGATTTTTGAAATCCTCTTGGTTAAGGACTTTCAAATTAATACACCTGAAGTTTCCACTACTTTCTTGACTTACCCTTTAACTGACAGTTCAACTGCTTTCACTGCCCCTTCTTCAAATGAAACTATAACTCCTTCAGTATTTGAAGTGTAACTCTCATACTGCATCTCACAAAAAATGTAACCTGTTTACAAAAATCAAAATATTAAGAAGTTTGTGAAGGTTCAGGTGTTTCTAGTGCAGTTACATTTTTTGATCTTCTATACTGTTTCCAATACCTAAAGGGATAGTTCAGATTATTTGAAGTGGGGCTGTATCAGGTTCTTATCTATAGTCAGTGGTGGTTGACTCGCCCCCAGTTGGAGAAGCTTCAGGAGTATCAGCACGGAGGCTGATCGATGTATTGCAGAGGACAGGGTCAGCCGCAAAACATATTTTGGCCACCTAAAAAGAAATCTATATTAGTTCAAGTGTGTGCTGTATTTCAAATATTTTCACAGTTGTAGCTTGCAGTCAGACAGACAGTCTTTTCTGATGGGAAGCAGCTGTTCTATAAGCAAATACTGTTCTCTCCAAACCAACCAAACTCTGTTGGATAAAATTAGTAATTTTACCTCACAGAAGATGGGAGTTGCTGGTCTGTAGCTGCCTCAATCTGTTAGTTAGTTTGTGTTATTGTATGTGTGAAAGGTTTTCATTAAAGTCACACAATAACACAAACAAACTAACCAATGGAGGCAACGGTAGACCAGCAACTCCCGTCATCTGTGAGGTAAAATTACTAATTTTATCAGTGGAGTTTAGTTGCTTTGCAGAGAGCAATATTTGGCTCATATGATGGAAAAGGCTGTCTGATGGCAAGGTTAAGTGATGAAAATATTTGAAATGCAATGTACACTTAAAGTGAGATAGAATTTTTTTAGGTGGCCAAAATAAAATTTTGCTGCAGACCCTGTCCACAGCAGCTCAGTGGTTAGCTCCCGACCTGGTACTCCTTTCTGCTTCTCCAAACTGAGTACATGCCAGCCACCATCTACTGCAGGTAATACTCTCACTATCAATAAGTATCTCATACAACCCCCACTTCAGGAAATCCAAACTATCCCTCTAACTATATTCTTGCTATTTCACCAACAGGGGGTGTCCCAGCAACATGACACATTTTAAAAGCTGTAACACAGCGGTCACGACTCCCTTGCATTCATCCGTTTAATACTCCCAGACAGGATTTAGGTATCATCAGCTTATACACTTGAATGTATGTTTGTGTTTTGATCGAGTTGTTGATGTAGATTAAAATGAATCTAGAGTGATTGTGCAGCTCTGGGGAGATTTCCTCTCTCTTGAGTGCTTTCTAGTTTGATTATATCAACTTATTTGACAGTTTGAAGGCCCTGTTTAACTTCCTTCTCTGATGAATCATCCATCCGTCTGTCTGTCTGTCTGTCCAGGATCGATCCCAGAGGAGTGCCGGCAGTGCCATGATCAGGCCGACTGTGTGCCAGGTGTTGGCTGTCAGTGTAAATCTGGGTTTCAGGGGAATGGCACCTTCTGCAGTCCAGAGCCACGTGAGTGTTCTGCAGCTCTTTTATCAGGCAGAGATACTGAACTTCTGCAACTTTGTAGTCTGCATGATGAGAGTGATTCTTTTAGTAGCAATATAGTAGGACATATCAAACTGGTGTCTTATAATAAAAGTAATAATAACTAAAAAATGTATTATAAAGTGCTTTTTAGTCACAAAAGAATGAGAAACTAGAAACACCATAAAACTCTTCTTTAAACTTCATAAGAATGAATACTGCTAAATGTTTGGCTGAAGGCCTGCTGCAGGATGTCAGGTCACCCTAACCCCACTGTGGCTCAAATAAACAACTTCACTCTTTTTTTCTCATTGAGGTGGAAAAAAAGCTGTGACTATGGAGTCATAGTGTTGACTTTCAGTTTTCATTTGAAGGAGTTTATATCCACGTTGGATCAACAGTGTAAAAACTGGAACTTTTATTTTACAACAGGGTTTGTATGGGTGCTGGAAATCCTTGAAAACACTTGAATTTTTGTGTGGTATTTTCAATGTTTGAAAAGTGCTTGGATTTTAGATGAAGTGCTTGAAGCTGCCTGGAATTTGTTATTGTATTACTTTACGTTTTTACGTAATAAATTGTCACCTGACTGGTGGTGTTAGTTCGTTTGCTTTCTAGATAAAGAAGTTAAATAATTTAGAAAGAGCCTAACTGCTTTTACCTTTCACACAAAATGAAGACGATTCCATTCGGGCTTTGGTTGCCCCTCTGCAGGTGTGGCTACGCTCAGTTTGATCAGTCTGTCGTCTTTGATGATGGTTGGTGTTTCATTCAACACTAGCTTAAAATGAAAAAAAGAAAGTAAAAAAAATACTGTCCTCACGTACTCGTACTCAGACTCATAATACCCCACACACAATACAACTTCATGAAAAAATAGTCACTGGACACAAGCAAACTTTTAAAGATCAAACGCAACGTAAAGGTCAAGAATTTTTGCTGATTCTTACCCTCTTTTTTGGTCGCGCCGTCATTATCAGCAAGAGACTTGCTGTCCTAAACATCATCCACTAATAAACAGAGCGATTTTGGCCACTGTCCATAAAATTCCTTGTAAAACTGAAACAACCTCACAGAGTGCACCTGTATGCTTACTGTATGCTGTATGCTTACTTCACACATCATGAAAACACTGGAGCGGCTGATTCTACGTCTTCTGAGGCCTGAGGTCAAAGACAAACTCGATCCCCTGCACTTTGCCTACAAAGAACACATTGGAGTGAATGATGCAGTACTCTACATGCTCCACCGTTCCCTCTCTCATTTGGAAGAATCTGGCGCTTATGTAAGAATTATGTTTTTTGACTTTTCAAGCGCATTTAATACCATCCAACCCAACATACTCAAAAACAAGCTCATAGAGATGGGAGTGGTTTCTTCCCTTGTCTCCTGGATCACAGATTACCTGACAGAAAGGCCACAGTTTGTCAGGTTGGGAAACTGTTTTTCTGGGACATTAATGAGCAG
>JAJHUR010092638.1:11038-25290 GCA_027495735.1 Lutjanus campechanus
AATGGTGGTGGAAGGCTCCTCTCTCTTCGTTGTAGGACAGAGAGATACAGAAGATCTTTCATACCAACTGCCATCAGACTCTATAATTCTTATACTAATAGATGAGACTACAGACAAATGAATTTCCCCTTGGGGATTAATAAAGTATTTCTATTCTATTCTATTCTATTCTATTCTATTCTATGCCGCAGCCAGCTGCTGTCCATTAAGTCCCAGCGGGTCAAAACTAGTTGAATGCCTCGACTAGTAAATCCTAATCCTAAGAAGCTAAATGTTTACTTCTGTTTCCTCTGTCCTACCAAGTTTATAATTACAGTTTTTAGTCTTGATGCTGTGATGTTACTCTGTGGTAACATTTAAAATAACTGAAATCAGCGTCTCTAATCATTAAAGTAAAGTTATTAAAGAAAACACTCATCAATACAACACACAATAAAGAAATCACCTGCAAAGCTCACACTGCTCTAGGGCTGCAACTGATGATTATTTTCATTATCGACTAATCAGCTGATTATTTTCTAGATTAATTGATAAAAAACTGAAAAATATCCATCGCAATTCCTCAAAGTCCAAAGTGGAATCTTTAAATGTCTTCTTTTGTTAGTCTAAAATGCAAAGTTTCATTCATTGTCTTTAACTGCTTATCCTTGAAAGGATAGGATGTCCGCTAGGCTGGAGCCTACCCGAGCTGACACTGGGCGAGAGGCGGGGTACACCCTGGACAGGTTACCAGTTCATTGCAAGGCTGACACAGAGAGACAAACAATCACTTACACTTATGTTCACACCTACAGGCAATTTTTAGAGTCAGCAATTAACCTATTAACCTGCATGTCTTTGGTCTGTGAGAGGCAGCCAGAGTACGCGGAGAGAACCCACGGGGACACGAGGAGAACATGGAAACTCTGCAAATAAAGGCCCTACCCCAGCTACAAACTCTTCAGGCCCCCGGCCGGCTGGGAGAAACCCAAAGATATTCAGTTTAATATAAAATAAAACGGAGAAAAGCAGAAAATCTCCCTATTTGAGGGCTAAATCCAGCATTTTCTGCCATTTTTGCATATAAACTTACTTTAATCACTAATCAAGTATCAAAACAGTCGATTAGTCCACTGATTGTTGCAGCTCCACTCTGCTCGACATAATTTAAAAGGCAGTATAGTCTGCAGGGACCGGTAGAGTTGGAATTAAATGTCCATGCAGGTGCAGCCTCTAAAGTGAAGAAAACAGTTTGGGTGGCGGGCGGATGATTTATGCGTACATGCTGATGTGGATGAACTCGGGGCTGAGCCGCGCATCACTGGTGGAAAAGCTTACATAAACTGGAATAAATTCAGTGGGCTCCTGGTCTCTTTCCTGTGATGCTCTGTCAGGTCTGGAGCGCAGCCAGCTTTGGGGTTTTTGTATTTTTACCTTCAGTCTGCTCTTCAGCAGTGAAGCACATGATGAGGTGGTTTGAGGTAGTGGGTGTGTGTGCGTGCGTGTGTGTGTGACTTGGGTGTTGAAGATTTTTCAGTCTGATTGACTACAATTTCCACACCCAATAATGGTGCAGCTGGTCTCAACAGAAGGTGATGAGGGGTGGGGGAGGGAAAGCTCGCTTTCATCAGGTTTCTGTGCGATTTGTTATCGTCCTGCACGTCAAACAGTGTTCACCCAATCTGGATATAAGAACCCTCAAAGTTGAAAGTCTGCACTTAAAACTTACAGTCACTGCTTCAAATCCAGTATGGTAGAGAAAAGACAATAAAAATGCATAAAAAACTAATATATTTTGCGCACTCTTATATTTATTATATATTGTCTGAACAATTTACAGCATTTTAAGGAATAATTCAGTAAAAAATTCAGTAAAATTTGAGTGAAATCTCGTTTTAGTGTATGCTCTCGTTGTGCATACAGTAATAATGATGTGATTGTGTAATAAATGAGGATGACACATATTTACAGATCAGACGCTGCCATTTGTTCTGACATGAATCCAGCATGTGAGCCGATCAGATGACAGTTTTATTAAACACTCTGCAGCTCCAGACCTCTGCTCAGAGTATAATGGTGGCTGTCACCAGAACGCAGACTGTAACCAGACGGGACTTGTCGTCAACTGCACCTGTCACGGTGGTTACCAAGGAGACGGCTACTCCTGCGATCCCATCAACAGGTGGGCGTGGCCCGTTTTTTTCTCTGAATTAAATTTCTGCTTTGCTCCTGTGCTTTTCTCCTCTTTTATCAAAGGGGATTTTATATGAATGTCAGACGTTCACAGTTCAGAGATGTGACACCAGGCTGCTGTTTTTCTGTCTGTAATTCAGGTGCGTTGAAGAGACAAATGGAGGTTGCAGTGACTTTGCCACCTGCAAGTTCACTGGTCCAGTGAGTAAAAACTTGTTTGTTTGTTTTTTTATTTGAAATGTTCTTTTTGTTCGTCACGGTGTGTTTACAGTACCTATGAGAATTTGTGGTCCTTTTGTTCGATTTTCTTGTTTGTTTCAACAAGATCCAGGACAGAGAAAGTTTAGCAGGCAGCAGTACAGCTAATCTCTTTAAACAGATACCTGCATATGAATATGCTAGGATGTTGTCCTGGATCCTGACTTGTTTTTCCCAAAAATTAAAAGTTATAGTAATAGATCATATGAACGAAACATGAATCAGTAAAAATATTCTGATAGGCTATAATTCCTGCATTTAGATATTTAAAATGTCCTGATTCTTTTGTAAAATATGTAAGAGTATTCAGAATTTTTGACAAAAAAAATATCTAAAAAATGTGTTTGTAAGCTCCTACAGTTTAATGACAATCTTATCTGCTGAGAGGACATTTAAACTGACTGTACTTACACGCCTGTCACCTGTGTGATGGTTCATGCGTCTTATAAACACATCCAGGACACTGTGCTTCATATCATCCTCAAAATCTGTAACTGATCTTCACATACTAATAACGAAGAGTCAGATGTTCTATTTTACCCCTTCTGCCATGACACATTCACCTCCAACTCCCCTGCCCCGAATTTAACCCATTCTCATCTGGTCACCCTAGAATATGCAGAATCTGCCCTAAAAACTAACTGTGAGGGAAGCAGAGAGGAGTGATACAAACAGAGTGCAGGTGATGTGCAGTCAGCCACTTCAACCCAGCGCACCGCTGAGCGTGGAGGGTTAGAGTGACACATATGTGTGCTTGTGTGTGACTCAACAAAAACATTTTGGTTCATCTTTCCGCTTCTTCCAGCAATCACCAGCTTTTGTTTGGTGGAAATTAACCTGTTATTCACTGCACGAAGAAGTACGGACCTTGCAGGGCAGGTGATGCTGCAGTTCTGTCAGTAGGCTGGCAGAAAAGAGCTCCACGGTGCGCTGTGTTTTTATAAATGAACTATATTAGGACACACACTTTAACTTTAAGTGAAAATCTGATGTTTTCAAGATGACTAAGACGGGTGTGAAAACATGAGTCTTACTGGTAGAAAAATACTCACATAGGCTGACATATGAATGCACGATACACAAAAGAAAACAAAAAACCCAACAAATTGTCAAACATTCATATTGAACCAAATACAGACATACCAAACAAAACACAAAACATGATTTTCTGCTTTGAACTAATCACTCAGTCATCTGGTTCCTCCAGAACGAGCGTCAGTGCGAGTGCCTGCCGGGGTACGTGGGTAATGGAGTCCAGTGTCTGGAGAAGGTGGTGCCTCCGATTGACCGTTGCCTGGAAGACAACGGAGGCTGTGACCCCGTGGCCACCTGCAAGGACCTGCATTACCATGGTAACACATCAGTACTGATTTTTATCACAATTTTATTCCAGTGGTTATCATTATGGTAACACATCTGTCTGGACTTTTGGTGCAATGGATATTACCATGGTAACACAGCTGTGCTCACTTTTTTGACAGTGGTTAACACATCCGCACAGACTTTTATTGCAGTGGTTATTACTATGGTAACATATCTGTACTCATGTTATTACAATGGTTATTACAGAGGTAAAAACATCTCTACTGTGTCTATAACATCTGTCTTGTGTCACCATCGTAAGAGCAGATGATGTTACACCTGAAATGAACCAGTAGCTGCAGTGCAATCATGTGTCGTTTTGCCTCTGAGCGGGAGCCATGTTGTCTTAACAGACCTACAGTTGCTATGGTAACTGTTTGATTCTACCGCAGCTGACCTTTATAGCGTTCACGTCACCATGATGATGCTATGGAGAACTTTCTTTTTTAGCTCTAGGTTGGAATAGTGATTTTTCTGACGCCGGTAAACAAACGTCAGAAAGCCCTCAGCTGGAATACGGCAGGTAACGCCCAGAGCTCGTCAAAGGCCCAGAGCTCGTTAAGGCTCGTTAAACACGGAGCTCGTTAAGGCTGAGAGCCTCTTAATCCCTAGAGATGGACTTGATACATAGTGCAGTATTGTGGTTCAAAGTTCATTAATTTTCATGTGGAAACACCTGACAGCCAATCAGAGACCAGGATTTTCTTGCTGTAATGTAGTCCTTTATGTTTAATCTCTGCAGGTGAAAACAAAATGCAATTAAGCATTTTGCTTTCACCTGCAGAGATTTAAATGGTTGCACTGAGCAGTAACAAGACAGCGGTAATCTGAGGTAACTTTGTTATTGTGTGTCAGCCAAGACAGCCGGAGTGTTCCACCTACGCTCTCCGGAGGGGAAGTACAAGATGAACTTCAGTCAGGCTGATGCTGCCTGCCAGGCTGAGGGCGCCACACTGGCCAACTTTAAACAGCTGGGAGACGCACAGCAGGTAAACACACCTTCAGAGGGGGTTTCTGTAGAGACACCAGACACCTCACTCATGTATGTACACATACTGTATTTGTTTGAAAAGATGAAGGCCATTGTGTTTAGTGCAGACAGCTGCTGCACTCCCCTGTTCAGCTGTGGGAGTGAGATCACCTTGAACTTTTTTGAATTCCTCGTTTGAGGGATGTTTGCTAAAAAGGGACAGTGTTCAGCTGTTGACGTAAATTACTGATCCTTTTGTTGTCTCGATTAAAAACAGTTTATTGAACCTGTAATCCGTTAATACCCAAGTATCAATCTTCTTGTTTACTCTTGAAAAGAAAGCCCAAAAAGTATATTTCCCCATGCTGGTGCTTGTGATCAACCATTTATTCTGCTGTTGCCGTCTTGTCCCAACAGCTGGGGATGCATCTGTGTGTGGCCGGTTGGATGGAGGGGGGAAAGGTGGGGTACCCGACCCGATTCCCTTCGGTCAAGTGCGGAGACAACCACGTGGGCCTGGTGATCTACAAAGAGCCTGTGGACCAGAGCAGCAAGTACGACGCCTACTGCTACAGACTCACAGGTACTACAGCAGCTCAGTCAGTCTTCAGACACATTCAGGTCTCTGTTGTGTTTATCAGTGGAGGTTTTAGTTTCTGAAGAGTGAATGTTGTTGTTTTAGTCTGCTGCAGCATCACAGAGGAGCTCTCTGTGGATTCAGACACAAACAGGCTGGGTTTATTGGCTCTTTAATCCAGGGATTATTTATTCTGTCACTAATTCATTCAACTAATTAATCAGGAACTAATAAAGTAACAGGCAACACTTAATTTGAAGGGGTGTGCAGAAGACTAATATGATGCTGTCCTAACCATCACATGACAGCTGTCATGAACAGTCTTTATGAATGTTTATTACAGTTATCATGAAGGCTCATTCAGTCAGTTATGTCATTTGTAATGCAAAGATGTTATTGTTGCAGATGTCTTTGTTATGACAACTTGACATTAACATAAACAAAAGGCCTAATTATTAAACTTAGAGAAACTGTTCAGTTTTATTATTATACTGTCATGTTAGTTTTGACATTGGCTGTCATGAGACCATTATAACTGTGTCATAAATATATTCCACTTAAGTTGAGGTCAAACGAATTATTCATGACACCATTATAATGGTCTTATGACAGCCAATGTCAAAACCAACAACAAAGTACTGTGTAATGTCATTTTAAAACATAAACAGCTCATAAAGTGGAGCGTAAAGTAGTTCCTTAGGTCTGATGAACAGGCCTGCTGTGGATGTTTATGTCAAATTGTCCTAACAAAGACATTTCAAACCATGTCAATGTGGCATGAAAAATCACATATTAGTTCCCAGAGCTCTTTTCTAATGTTTAAGATTACAATATTATGACAATTTGTTTTATTGCCATTATTGTAATATATTCTTTTAATTCAACATGTCAGATTTTGATGGGAACAGAGGGATTAAGTTCTGGACGTATTTCCATCAAGTACTCAATATCCGCCCTGTCAGGAAATAACTAAAAACTGGAAAATTGAAAATTAAATTATTAACTCATTATCAGAACTGTTGTTGACTGAGGTCTGTGTCCATTAGCTTTTCAATTAGTTGACAAATAATTTCAGCATGAAGCTAATAATTTAAATTATGTGGTGCAATACATTTAAACAACAGATCAATTAATTAAATTAGTGTGAAGCAGCAAGTCTAACATCAGTCGCAGTTTATTTCACTGTAGTAGAACTCTCCAGAATATTAATTGATAGATTGATAGATGGTGAGAGTCGTTCACTGCAATAATAATGATAGTTGTAACTCAATAACACAATCCTACATCTGGTAAAACATTTACTAACACAATCCTGACATCCAAACCTGAGAAGGACACACATGAAAATATTTGCAGTGATGCTAACGTGTGCTCACGCGTGTGTGTGTGTGTGTGTGTGTGTGTGCGCGCGCTTGCAGATGTTTCATGTGTGTGTCCTGCTGGTTACGTTGGAAACGGAGACTTCTGTAACGGCGTCCTGACACACGTCCTCGCGACGTACAGTAACTTCTCCATCTTTTACAAGGTGAGTGTGACAGTTTAGACCATATATTAGGAAAATGACAATTGTGTTTTTTTGTTTGTTTTGTCTGTCATTTCTTACAGTAATAGTAACACACAGCATTTTCAGTACAGGATTGTGTTTGCATGAGCTGAACAGCTGTTAAATTCATATTTAAATACAAGCTGTTTGGCGATCAGCTGACTAAAGTCCAGTCATATTTATTCAGGTGTACGTCACAGCCTTATTAACTTGATATTTCTCAATATTACTCTGCTGATGCATTCATACCAACATTTTAAAGGTCCAGTCTGTAAGATTTGTGGGGCTCAATTGGCAGAATATGGCAGAAATGGCATATAATATTCATACATATGTTTTCATTAGTGTATAACTAACTAACTAGTGTGTATAACAGGCCATCTCATTGTTTTTATTTCTTCTATGAGGAGAACAAAATAGGACATTTTAGCTTCTTTATAAATGAGACAAAATGAGTTCAACTCTTTTCCTCTTATCAGTAAATCATTTTATTGGTTTAAATTTGCAGAATTTCTTCATTAGTCTTTTATTTATTTGGTGGTTCTGTTTCCACCCATTTGGGAATTCTCTGACACACGGCTAAATTAAGTTAGCTTGCCACGGAGCAGCCTAGTTCAGTGGTATCAGTTGACGTGGTTATTAAGCAGGTTACAGTGATGGAACAGATCTCTCACTTAAATTATCCAGATTTATCAAAATAAACCAGGCGTTTCCTCTATCGATGTTGTTTGAACACCCCTCTGATGACTCAACCTGATCACGTCCACACTGCCGTCTACGTTTGGTGTTACAGTTTTAGGATTTTATTAACTATGAGCACACATCGCAGAATGTTTTTAACTGCTGACAAGAAATCAGTTGTAAATTTGAATAACCCCTCTGTCTCTCTCTGTAGTTATTGTTGGACTACAGTGGCTCGTCCTCAGAGGGGAAACAGCTTGTTGAATTTCTGTCTCACAGGACGTCTGAGGTCACACTGTTTGTTCCTCATAACACTGGCTTCGCCTCAAACAAGGTGAGGTACAGCCCTAACGCTTCAATAATTACTTATTAATTACTAAACTCATTACAAATTAAACACTAATTACTCTTTTACATGATTTCAAGACATGCAAAAACATTTAGAAATAAAAACATTCAGAAATAAAGAATTAGGTTGGATAATGGAAACATCTAAAGGAAAAAAAGGGGGCCCAGGTTATGAGCCCTGGGGAACTCCAATCATGTTAGTACAGTCACATCCATAATTAGCAATTAAAATTAAAGTACGGCCTTTATCAACATAAACTACTTCATTTTTTAAAAGTGAAAATATTCATCCATATACTAATAAAAACACAACATACATGTTTTAATATTTAACTGTTAATCATACACACATGATATCCATTGATACACATAGCCTCAGTCAGTAAGTCTACAACTACTTTAAGTTCAAGTTAACTGTTTACCAATATATTAAAATAAGTACTTTAATTATAACTAGGTCTGTAGGTCCCAGTAACCAAATAAAACCTCAGAAAGCTCTCACTTCTGATTGGTTAATAATTAGAGCAAGTCATCACTGTGCTTGTCAGACAAATTAAATGAAGCTGTGGAAGGTGGAGAGAACAGTAGTATTTGAATGTTTTTAATATCTTCATCGTGTTTTATATTTTCTGCTTTTTATTACAGGATTTATACAGAGAACATGAAACTATATGCTTGGATTTTCAGACTGAGACATATTAACCTTTACTTAATGGATCAAAATTAAATTTGTAACCTTTACGACTGAATTGTCAATTAAATCTAATCAGTTTCTACTCTGTGTGTGTGTGTCTAGACTCTGTCTGGTAGAGACCTCGAGTATCACATTTCAGCCAATCACAGCCGACGACCATTCAAGGATCTGAAACACCAGGAAGTCATCATATCCAGGCTTGGGTTCAACCTGACTGTTACCCACGGCAAAAATGAGGTCAGTGTATGCACACACGCGCACACACACACACACACACACACACACACACACACACACACCTCCCAGGAATCCAAATACAAAAATCTAATAAGTTAGTTTTTTTGATTGCATGCCTTTGTAATGTTTTAAACTCTCTCTCCTCAGAGCTTTAAACTGGTGAACAAGCGTCTGCTGTTGGACTGGGACATTCCTGCTGTAAACGGGATCATCCACGTCATTGAGGCCCCGCTGACAGCGCCCCCCGCACCGGTGAGTGATGATGTTTAACCCAGAGCTTACAGACAATTGACCCTTCCTATGTCCCGCCCCTTTTTGCTCTGTGCTCCAATAACAGTTGAGCAACCTTGATACCAGGTAGAACCTCAGACAACCTTGTCCTTTCCTGTGTCTGTACTTGGATGTGCTCTGTGCTCCGCTTGTCCATGTTGAAAAGAAAAAAACAAAACAAATTTTGTAGATGCTGCTGTGAGACCTGTAAAAGTGACACATAGTCTCACCTTATGGCAAAGGTTAGCTAAATGCTAGCCAACTAGATAGCTAATCCTACATCAATAGTTAGACTAACACTGCTAAGGGTAAACATTGTCCAAAAAATAATGTGTATTACGAGCCATTTGAAGCCATTAACCACATTCTTCAATGACCACATCGTATTTTAAATGCCAGTGAACTCACTTTATTCCTGTTCCTGTTCTGACCCTCAGCAGCAACACGTTAACTTAAACAGAAAAATAATTTAATCCAGTTTAAACCTTCCTGCTCTCTGGAGGTGAACTGAAATTTGTTGTTCCAAAACAAAAACTTAATTAATCATAAATATATATATATATTTTTTAAATTTTATAAGCTTGCTAACAATGAGCTGATGTGCTGTGTCGTGAACAGCTGCAGTTCTGACCGCTCCCACCAGGAGGCACCATGACGACCTCCGGCCTGCAGCGCTTCCTAACAGAATGTCCTGCCTGTTGTTGCTAGGCAACAGCTACAGTTGTGGGCAGAGAGCAGATGGCAGTGTTTAGTTTCTTGGCACAGTTTTCAGGAAATGAAGATTCAATCAGCCGAGTTTCCACCCTGATAACATCACAACTCTGATCAATATTCATGATGTGGGACACAAAAGATGAAGATCATCACAGATTAATATGAAGCCTTCGGCTAAATTATTTTATTCCCCCAAATGACTGATGTTCACCTTATTTCCACTCGTCCTCATCCCCTCCTCGTACCCACTGTACAGACGGTTTAACACATTTTGATCTCAGACGTGAGTCTTGGGTTTGAATTTTAACATTAAAGTTCTAATCTGTAATATCTTCGACAACATAAATTGCGAATAGGCTTCTTTGTTTTATTCAAAATGGGAGGTACAACTGTGACCTGTCACCAAAGTGAATAGCGAAGAATGGAATAAACAAAATGGATAAAAAAGTAAATAAAAGGAACAAAAACACTCGTGCACAAACCCGAAACAAGGTTGCTAATATTATGTGAAAAATTATAAAAGGTGACAGACGTGAATGAATTAACTTTTAGTTGCACACACGCGCACATCTTTCTGTTGGCTTTGTATAAAAGCACCCCTCGTGTTCTGTCTGAACACACCTTCCATATTATCTAAATACTACATCAACATTAGAATTCCTCTTCTCTCTTTTTGCATGTTTATTCATTCTGTTTAAACCTGGTATTTCTCCACAGTTACAAATACAGATTAGGCTACAATACTATTAGAATTAAACTATGTGTATAATTAGATTCCAGTGGTGGCTGTTTTCATTCAGGCTCAGAGGGAGAACACTGACTAAAACAACAAACAACACTTCCTGAATCAACCCCAATTCTTCCTGTTCGAAAACAAAATATAAATAAACTGCAAAATGTCTAACCTAAACTAAGAAAGAAAAAAACAAAACAGGAGAAAAGATGGATTAAAAAGATTATAAAGAAAAAAAAGGCTTCTCCCTCCTGCAGTCTATTTATTTAAATACAATATTTACAAGGTACCAGTTGCTGTTTACAAGTTACAGAACACAACAAAACCTCCACAAAGCTCTTCTAGGAGGCTTGTTACTCTACTAACACATCACACAATCTACAGTCTACACGCCACTGACCAATCCTGTGGCAGCAATCAAGCTGAATGGGCCAATCGCTGCACCCCACCTGTTCACAATTACACAGACGCTCCTCAGTGAGAGAGAGAGAGAGATCGCTCTCTCTCTCTCTCACACACGCACACACACACACCGAGGGCAGGAGAGAGAAAACTGCAGCAAATGACAGACATAAATCCACAAATGAGCGGGGGGCCATAACAGTAGGATTCTTTCTCACTTCTGTTATCCAAACATTTCCAATAACTCCAGAACATTAAGTCCAAAAGTCTAAATTTATTGAACCAAGATTGATGTAATCATCTGTGAAATTCACAGCATGTTGTTATCTAACAGTTATTTTTAGCTTCGAGTCATATTCGCAGGTGTTTAGCATTTTTCAACAACGTTTTCACTGCGGTGAAAAACACTTCCTCTCCTGTTTGCTGCACACGAAGGGAGGCACGTACCTCCATAAATTACTGTTAAACACTTATAAACTGCAATAACAAAATTAAGGAATTATGTTCTTTAAAGAAAGACAAACATAGATTGAAACAAACTCAAATATGCCCGAAATCATTTTATTTTGCTTATTTCAGTGCATTCGCCAACATCAATTTCACAAAACAGAGAGTACACTAATACAAACAACTTATACACATTTAATGATTGAAAGAGAAGCAGGAGGAAGATAAATCTTATATTACCTGTCCCTTTCTTAACAATAACATAACTACAGATAATCAAACAGTCAATAAAAAGATTCAACAATACTCAAACACCATCGATGACCTGAACATAAATATCACTCGTTATGTACATAATGTCACATTATCTTTTCTCTCTATTGTTTTTTTAATTGAATAATATTTGAACAACACTCTAAATCACTGTCTGGAGAACCATTTCCTTCTATGGTTCTCGCTATTTCAACTTAATATAAATAACTTCTGTTTTTCTTCTGTTTTTCTTGTTGTTTTGGGTTTTTAAAAAAAAAATCAAAGCAGTGTATTTTTATTTTCAGCACATTCCCAAGGGTCAGATTAGAGACAACATGGAGCCTGGAGGATTAAGCAGAAACAGGCCTGAGTGCTGCTGTTTCATGGTCTCCTCTGAGCATCTTCAGACTATCACACACCTACATGAGGTCACAAAGTCTGAACTCAGCGTTCAGTTCGGCAAAAACAACAACACAAACTGTTGAAATACTCAAGTATCAAACCCCCCAAACGAGGGTGTTTTATTTCTTTCCATTTATTTCAGTCCTGATCAAAAGTGTGCCACATAATAAACATATGTCTGTATATTTAAAATCATTTTTTTTAGGCCAAGACAGTCGCAGTTTGTCATTAAACTGTTTAATTATAAGACTGTGAAGATATGTAATTAGAAGGACTACACACCCAGAAGTCCTATAAGTGACGTCATGACTTTCTCCCTCCCAAAGCTAACATTAGCTGCTGAAGCTACGATGCCCCTGTGTTTTCATACTGGGATGTCGTCACACAGCAGCTGGTTTTACTCACCTCACAGCTCATAAAAGCGGCAGGAGTCACTGATGAAACACTTCAGGTAAGATAATGTTACAAGGGGCAGTGAAATTGGTGTTGACGACATATACCGTTCAGGACGAGAGATGCAGTTCACTGAGTGGTTTCACACAAAACTAAACTACGAGACTTTCTTGACTTGTAAAATTATTCAAATTGATAAACATCATACATGTAATTTGTGGCACAGTTCAAACTGAATCAAAAACAATTTGTCTCTTGCCTATGGACTACAGTTTGTTTTTTCCAAATCTAGGTCTCACGGGGCTCACCGGGAGGGGCGGGACTTAAGTACAATATTAAATTTAAATATCATTAAGGAATGTAGTTAGAAATGATGGTCAGAAAATTCGATCATCTTAAATAACTAATAGAAAAAGGAATACTAACAGGAATATAAAAGGAACACTCACATCTGTAGAGTCCTGCTCCCATCATGGTTTGTATATTCCAGCTGTGCGTCACATCTGTTTTATACATCAAGGAAGGATACACCTGTAGATCCTCACTCACAGCTCCTCTGACAAGCCTCCTCTCTCCTCGAGCTGCATTTTAGAAAATCAAGACCTTCAAGATGGCTGAGATCGATTTCTGGGTCACAGGCAGGAGGACTGAGGAGAGAGGAGGCGAGGAGGCACAAAACAGGGAAATGAGAACAGCTCCGTCTTTGCGTCTTCCCTCCACATCCTGTGAACAGGTTCTTCTTCCTGTGATGGAAAACAAAATGGCTGCCAGAGTGGCTCATTTAAATTCGATGAATATTCTAATGTCTTCCTCCGGTGAAATGATGACCCAGCACAGAGAGTCGCTCTGTCCCCATGGCGACAGTGCAGCACAGTGTAGCTGCCATGGTAATTAGAGTTGGACAGATAGTGTGTGTGTGTGTGAGGGTTAAACGGTTCAATGTGATGTCCTCATATATCGAGTGATTCTCATGTGTTTGTCTCACTTGTCGTCTCCAGATCTCCCCTCACGCTTCCCGAGGCCACGCCCACTCAAGTGGCACAGTGTCAGCCATCTTGGTGTCGCTGTTGCTGATGTGTGTGTTGGCTGCACTCGGCTACTACGTCTTCAAAAACAAGACAGACGCCTTCCGCTTCCACTACTTCAGAGTGAGACACACACACACACACACACACACAGTGACAGAACTGATGTGAGCTGATATTGTTCTAACTAAGCGCCGACTTGGTGACCTGCAGGTTAAAACGAGACTGAACTTGGTTGAAAAGTGAAACTAGTTACATGACACATTTTTACAACAACTGTCAACTGTTTTACAATAACATGCCTTAATTATTTAACTTGTTAATTAATTTAAAGGGATAATTCAGTCATTATCTACTCACCCTCATGCTGATTGAAGGTCGGCTTTAGTCTTTTAGTCCACAAAACACTGATGAAGTTTCACAGGGAAACAGTGTCGCAGAATCTCCCAAACAATGGGAATAAAAAAATAAATAAATAAATAGCCTCCATACAGCTCATCTGGTGTCATCCAGGTCTCCTAAAGCCCTGACATGCCGTTCACACCGTCACACCACACACTTAGGGCTACACAATTAATTGCAATATTAGCCAAATTGGCAATATGGCCAAGTGCAATATTCAAATGGCAGAATCAAATCACTTTTTAAAAAACAGGAAAAATGTGAGAAAACAGCATTATGTTGTTCTCCAGATGCTTGGTACAGACCTCAATTAATATCACAAACTTAAGTTGTTGTTTTTTGTTTTTGTGTATTTTTTCAGTAAAAATGC
>JAJHUR010092639.1:3032-56773 GCA_027495735.1 Lutjanus campechanus
GATCTAACAAGCATGTCTAAAGAATATGATTTGTAGGCTGGGGCATCTCTGTAGCTCCACAGTGCTTAATTTATGTTGTGTGACAAATTTTAATCTTAATCTAAAAACTGCAGCTCCTGCCATTTGGATTTCGTACTTGAACATATTGTAATGTTGATAATATTTCAGCCCTACTGTACCCTCCTTACACACACTGGACTAACTGCATCTGATGTTTACAAAAAATTTGACTTGTAGACTTTGCCAAATGCAAACTTGACCAACAACCGCATATACACTGCGTTTAGCTGTGCCCTCTGACAGAAGCTTATTAGATCTGTTTGAGGGGGGGTGTTACTTAATCATATACGAACAACCTCATAATAGGAATGACCAATGAGAACGTATGTGCAGTATAATATAATTAAATTCAATAATTGTGAAGTAAATCTATTTTTGTGAAGTTTGCAATTATTTTTTTTTTAAGAGTAAGGGAGCATTTTTTTGAAGACATGATGATGTTTGTCAGGGACATGCAAAAACATTTTGGGGGCAGATGCTCAATCAAAATAAAATGGTGCTCATGTCACAGTTATTTGCAAAAAATGAAGTTATGCATTAGCAGATGTTTAATACTCTGCAGGGCACTGGATTTGTTTGTGTTAGCTGTTGTGGCTGAGACAGAAGCTGAAGTGGGAGGGGCAGGTACTTATGCAGTCTTGCAGAATTAGAACTCAAATGCTCGTTGGTTGGGCATTACAACACACTTAAACTGAGAATTTATGCTATGGGCGTATTTAAAAACAAAAATACAAAATTAGAAAAAGAAATATAAAAACAATGTTTTGCAAAAAGAACACTTATAGTTGGAAGCCAAAAGGGCAGGTGTTGAACACCACCTGGGGTCTACCTGCACACATTCCTGGTGCTTGTGTTGTTCTTGCAAGGGGTAGAGAGTAATGACAGCATTTAATACAGAACTGTATTGGACTGCTGCTTGTGTTTATTTGGATCAGCATACACTGATGGACAACTTGCACTGATTCTCTCCACCCTCCCCCACTAACACTACACCTTGCAGAATTAATTCCTCTTTTACATACTGTGAACTCCTGCACATTTCAGGCAGAATGCTTTGCACGTTCCTGCACAAAACTGCACAGCTCTCTAATAACATAACATATTTACATATTTTAAGATTTTACATATTTTTTTCACTACCACTTTACAATAAGGCGAGCCTTAAAAATAATTTAGAGATAGTTTACAATTACATTATTGATTAGGTTACAAATCATTAATAAACTGTTAGAACACATTAGATAAAAAGGACAACAGTGTCCTGTTTCTTGCCAAATAGTGAGCCCACATTTATCTGTACTGTTCAGCCTCAGATCTCATTGCTCACTTACTTCGTCCTCTCCATCAGCCACCATTTACACCTGTCACCTTCATCAGATTATTTGTTAATAAATTACTGCATTTAACCACCATCAGCATATCATAGTAGTCAAAAATTTCATGTGGCAAATCAAATGACTAAATTCATACTCTATGTTGTATATATTGTTCACCTTGTCATTTTCAGCATGCACCATTTTACACTTTACTATAAGTTTCCTTTAACCATTTATTAATGGCAATAAATGGTCGTGTTTTTTGCACTTTATAATAAGGCTCCATTTTGCCAGTTATAAATGGTATGATGATGTATGAAAGCTGTTATGACTTGTTTAAAAATGTTTATTAATGGTTTATAAAGTGATCACAACCTAATTAAGAACCTAATTGTGAATCATTTATATTGGTAGTATTATTGTAACGTGGTACTCCCCAGTGACACCTTGTGTGAATAATTCCTATACTGCATACCGTGAACTTCACATATCCTGGAAAGCTCTGCACAATCCTGCACAAAACTGTACAACTCTCTAATTTAAATAACATGTTATACATACATTGTACATTTTTTCTATTTTTGTCCATTTTCTCTTTCCTATTCCTTCTAATTTGCAGGTCTTGTTTTTATCATTCTTATATTTTTCTAATTATATGTTGATTGTTATGCACCAAAGCATCAAGGCAAATTTCTAATGTGTGTAAACCTATTTGGCAATAAACCTGATTCTTGATTAGTCATGTAGTACCTTGTGGTTAATCCCCCTTTATTTGCATTAAGCTTTTACAAATTGTGCTGACAGACAGCACAGACATCCTAGTCAATTTTATCAAACCATATGTCAGTGTATCAAGTTGATGCAGTGTTATGTGGCAGCAGGACTGTCTCGCTACTCACTGACTGCAAAAAAAAACATGGTTGTTCGCCCTAAACTGACCACTGGATGGAGGGCATGTTTCTCCCACCTTTTATTTACCACTAATCCAGTCACTTGTCACGCAATTGAAATCAACAAAGCGCATCTCGCTGCTAGACGCCGCCGAGCCTCCTAAAAACCGTAGGCCTCCAGACAAGCCATCTGGCGTTCTGTAGTAAAACGACAGGCCCCGCCCCTTTGCTTACACTCTCCAATGTGCCATAGCAACCGGGGCCGAGCCCCCTGTTCCCGCGCAATGTTCCCATCCTTATAAGGCCAGTAGAATGCAGACGCACGGCCACGTCACACGTCGTTTATGTAAATGCTTTGATTGAAGAAAAAGAAAAAAGCCTTCTGCCCTACTCTGAAATGGAGGTGTGGATACGACGCATGCGCACTATGTCCACAACTAACCAGTCCCGTCCACAAGCGCAGACATCAACAAGGGAGCGAGTTACTGATGCGGGTTGATTTTCATAATAGTCACATCGTAAGGACGCGCAATAAGGACTATTAGTTTGTATCAGCTTCACGCAACTTGCAACAAGGTAATGAATGCAGCCGCTTTTTGTGTGTTTTGTCGGCTCTTTGATGCTTGAAGGGATTTTAAAGTCTTCGCTGTGCTTTTCCAAATGTGTAATTCAAAACAAGCTTCGAGTTGTCTCTGAACAATTGGTCTTTATAGGCCTGCTGCGAGACCGACTGGGTGGTCAACTTAATGTGTAGGACAGGTCACCCTATAAACAAGTAAAGTAGCCGGGCAAAGTAGAGGGGGGGCGAGATAAACGTGTAGAATAAGCTTGATATGGAGACATGATGAGCAGGAGATGGCTGTTGTTATTATTGTTTGTTGCAGTGCATTTGGCTGTTGGTGGAAATCACTCCTTTTATTGCTCCTTAAATTTGAGTAAAGTGGGTAATTCTGCACGCCACGGTCGGAAACTTGCTCTTATTAACGTCCACATTGTAGCCGTAAAGCGCTTGCAGCTCTGTCTACTACACATTTACTCCTGCTTAAATAAGGCAAGTTGAATCTCTCACGCCCACCCGGAGCACAGATGCGTCTCAGCACGCTGCCGCTGCTGTCAACAAAACAGCCACCGCAAACACTATGTATGAACGCAGTATGCAACTCAAGCTGGACAACAATGTTAAGTGTAAGAAATATGTGCATATAACGAGTTTCAAAAAGCCGCTGCTTTGAACTTCGTGCACATGTAGTTGGACTGTTGCAGTGACGCGGCTGTGGAATAACAAAGAGTAAAGATCAAATTACACGATTATCTGTGAACGGCTTTTCCTTCAAAATGAAAAGGAAATATTTTTCTTTCGATTTGTGTTTGCTTTAGTTAATCTCACTACGTAAAGTTCATGTTGAGGAGGGAAGTCGGGCATCGTCGAGCAGAGGACGGTCATCATAAAATGGGTGCGCATGAAGCAGGTCGTGTGGCATGCCATGCTTCCTCGCTGGAGTGGGCGGTGAAATTGGCGACTTGCACTTTTCTCTCGATAAAAACAAGTGCATTTCTCGGTGTCTTCTTTTACTTTAAAAAGCGGACGTGTAGTACTCACAAGTCCGAACTGCTTTCTAGTGGATTTTTACAGTTTGCTTTAAATATTACAGTTTTTGCGGAAAATCGCATCACACCCCCTTCTCCACACTGCCTCCGCCTTTGAAGTGTGTTGCCATGTTGCGTTGCGTCACGTACTGTATTCTGCTGCAGAGATCGTCTGCAGTTTACAGATGAAGCACTCGAAGGTGAATATGTGGTCAGCATTGTAACACTCTCGAGAATAGAAGGTTGTTGTTTTTTTAGACAGGCACACAAATTTAGATAGACTGTATTAATTGCTTTACTTTATTATTGAATACTCATCTGATTACATCATGCATTATTATTGAAGTTGATTATTCTCTTCATATTTTATCGATTTAATCATGAGTCTGATATATGATTTGTAATCCCTGTTCTCAGTGAAGCACTTTATTGTTACACAAAGTTAGAACTTAAGTTACTTTATTTGCAAGTTTATTTGCATGTTTTTGCAAATAAACCTTCTGTAACAGTAAATCACAGCTTCCATGAAAGTTTGTACAGTAAAATATGAGTGTTGTTATATTTTGCCTGGCTAGATTTATGTGTTTGACTTTCATAATAATGATATAACACATGGTGATCTATCTTAGGTATTTTAGGTTCCACATTTTTAATTTTTATGTACTTAACTAGAACTGCAATGATTAATTGATTAATCGATTAGTTGTCAACTATTATATTATTCAACAACTATTTTGCTAAACAACTTATTGCTTTCAATAATGTTTAAGAGAAAAAATATCCAACTTAGAGCTGCAATGATTAATTGATTATTAAATGCCAACTGTTTTCATAATTGATTAATCAGTTTGAGTATTTGTTTTTAAGAAAAAGGCCAAAATTATCTGATTCCAGCATGTTAAATGAATTAAAAGATTTTCTCTTTTCTGGTTTCTTTAGTCCTTTATGACAGTAAATTCCATATTTTTGGGCTGTGGACAAAAAAAAAAAAAAAAGCCATTTGAGGGCGTCATCTTGGAAAATAATCGACTGATTAATCAACTTTGAAAATAATTGTTAGTTGCAGCCTTAGGTCCCTAGTTTCAGCTTCATAAATGTGAGTATTTTCTGTTCTCTGTAGTGTTTTATGACAGTAAACTGAATATCTTTGGGCTGTGGACAAAAGGGGCTTTGGGAAAGAGTGATTTCATGACATTTTACAGACTAATTGATTAATCGAGACAATAGTTGCCAGATTTATTGACTTTGAAAATAATCTTTAGTTGCAGCCCTATCAGATAGAGTTATAACTTCAGTGGTATTATTATTATTATTTGCATGTTCCTGCAAATAAACTTTATGCAACAGCAAAGTATGCATATACACTTCCATGAAAATTTGTGCATTGTTGATGCATTTTGCAAAGCTGGACATATTTCTTATTTTACACACTTTCATACATATAATGATATAATAAATAATGAAGTAAATTAATAAATAATAAGCTTTCCAGATAGTTTTTTTTATTTTTACACTCAACATTTCTTACTGTTGAAAATGTTTTTCCATTCTCATCAGGTCTCTTGTCAACTATAACTTAAGCTCAAGGACATAAAAACATGCACAAATCAGCTTCAGCTTCATATTCTTCACACTCATAGTCCACTGATGTTTTCAGCCATCATGAGACAGTCTTCATGTATTTCCAGTCATCGTTGCCCAACTTTAAATGTTGTGTGATAAAATCGTCAGAGTGAGAGGTCTTTGCTTATTCCTGCTCTCTGTCTGCTCTCTGTGGCACCGCACTGTCAGAAGACCCCGAGGACTGATGGCAAGGAAAAAAAATCCAGTCTGGGGGGCGCGGCTCGCAGTTTTGCCGCAGTTCGGGTCTACATGTGCTGCTGTAGAGATTAAATTTTGCCTAGCAACATAAATCATAATTCCCCTGCATAATCGGACCGCTTATTTCATTTCGAGTGATTTCCCCCGGACACATTTATTTTCACATTTTCGCATTTCTCTGGCAATGCATCCTTATATTTTACAGTTTGTGTTTAACCTTAGCAAATAATCCCCTACAGCCTGGATCATCGCGCTATGTGCGTGCTAATATTTTGAGTTTCCAAAATGAAGCGTGCATCCTGTGAGCGCAGCATGGTGACATGATCTGTCTGACACGCTGTCTGACTGTTGACCTACTTCCCTCATGTGGGTCAAAGCGGAGAGATGCTCCAACAAAATCGCTTTCCCTGCACGTTTTAGTGTTCTCTGATCGTGACAAAACACCGATTTTCTGTTATTAATTCACATTCAGCTAAACTTAAGCGATATAATAAAATATCACCTCTGATCTGAGCCAGAAATGTACTCATGCAGGGAGGTACTGCAGTTAACACACTATGCACACTGATGCTGAGATGGTAATACTTAGATCATTTTTTTGTACGCAGATGTTTGGCTTTCATAAGCCAAAAATGTACCGGAGCCTGGACGGGTGCTGCATCTGCCGGGCAAAGTCTTCAAGCTCTCGTTTCACGGACAGTAAGCGCTATGAGAAAGACTTCAGGAGCTGTTTCGGGTAAGAGCCACAGCTGAACACGTGGGGCATACTGGAGAGAGAGAGATTTATTTCTCTGTGTCATTTCTTCACAAACTGTAATTGTCTTGCAGACTGAGTGAAACGCGATCTGGAGAAATCTGTAATGCCTGTGTTCTCCTGGTGAAACGATGGAAAAAGCTGCCTGTGGGAACTAAGAAGAACTGGAACCATGTGAGTGTGGCTCGCACTACTGATCAGTTATCATATCAGCTATCAGCTGCCATGACAGGATACTTGAATTATGCAAACTCCTCTCCTCCCATCCATACAGGTCGTTGATGCCAGAGGAGGTCCCAGCTTAAAGATAACCTCCAGGCCCAAGAAGATAAAGTCCATCTCCAAGAAAGCACGGCCGAGCCAGATCAGCAGGCTGCAGAAAGAGCTCAAAAGAAACAGTGAGTCCTGCGTTTTGGCGTTCAGTTACATGTTCAACAGGGATGCACGTTATTCGGGAAATCACACATAATGTAATGGAAACAGATGTTTCTTCTACCCAAAGTTGCTTGTTATTGTTCTAGAAAAAATCATTTCCAAAATATAAAACTGTAATGAACAGTTCACCCCAAAATCAAAAATACATATTTTCCCTGTGGCCTGTAGTATTATTTATCCATCTAGATTTTTTCTAGTGCAAGTTGCAGAATTTTGGAGATGTAGCTGTAGGAACTGGCACTTGGCTTGTGCTGCTCAAAGCACCAAAAATTACATTTGAAAAACCTGACAGCAATGTCCTTCTGCAGGAGAATCTACTGGAACTAAGTAGTTCCTACATGAAACTGCTCACAACAAGGTCTGTGGATTATCTTGAGAAACTGGGTCATGATTTCTGGAAAGAGACTGTGGCTTTGAATTTTTCAGATGTCTTTTTTGTGCTTTGAACATCGCAAAGCCAAGTGCCATGTGGTCCAATTATATTGGAGAGAACGTAGACACCTCTACAGCTGATATCCCCAAAATTCTGCAACTTGCACCAAAAAATCTAGATGGATAAATTGCACTACAGGCCAAGGGAAAAAAAATTATTTTGGATTTTGGAGTGAACTGATGGGGTTCAAGTTATTTTACTAGTTCATTCCAGAGACAGCTGATTTTGTCAGTTTAACAGAAACAGATACTGGTGTCTCTGTACACCTCTAATGTTTAATGGTACTCACTCATTTCTTCCTTAAATAGTAGATTTTCTTGTTATACACTTAATCATCCCTTCAACATTTGCTTTTTTCTGCCCACCAGATTCAGATGCCCACAGCACCACCTCCAGTGCCTCTCCGGCTCAGTCTCCTAGCTACAGCAACTTGTCAGATGACGGCTCAGACACTGAGCTCAGCCCAGGATCCAGCCGCTCCCCTGTTTTCTCATTTCTGGACCTCACATACTGGAAGAGGTAGGCACGGACACATTTTCTATCCACCGAATCAGTATTTAGTTGTTACAACAGCACATTGCAGCTTGTTTTTGACATACAGGGTCGTTTCTTCCTATTTGTGAACTGTGCAGTTACATGGGGCCCCCAAAGGCACCAGGGGGGCCCACAAGCAGTGTAACGTAGGGATCAGTGGGGAAGCTCTGTCACATGTCATGTCCCTGCATCATTCATATAAACACACCTGGTGAGATTGCTGGCAGTTAGCTGTTGAAGTTTTTTCAGTCAAAAATAAGTCATATTTATTTTTTGTAATGGCCTAATTTATTTTATTTATTGTTTTTTGGAGGATTTTTTTTTACATGTAGTTTTTTTTTTTTTAAAACTTCTTAACAAATGTTTTCTAACGTTAAAATTAAGGAAAATACAGCATCTGTCCCATTTATGTGTATTTGGCAGATATTATAATGCAGATTCTGTTTCTTGATGTAAGGAAGGCCAGTGTTGCGCATTTATCATCATCATCATCATCTTCTTCATCATCATCATCATCATCATCATTGATCATTTTCTGTAGGTTTACAATGCAGGGGCCAACTTTAAATGTTAAGAGTTTTTTCTAAGATCCACTTAAAGCAAACCAGAGTGATGCATTTAAATGCTTCCACTGAACCATCTTTGGGGCGTTTGAAGTTCTCCCTCCATAGTTTCCCAAAATAGGACCTCCCAATCAACATTTGTGCACAAGGCCCCCAAAAAGCTAGAAGCGGGCCTGTTGACACGTTGTGTATATATATTACAGTGTTACATGAAAATTCAAAGCTCTTTATGGTCATAGTTGTACTCTTTCACATGCTCAAAATGTAAAGACAAGAGGTCAGTTTGTTAAAGCATATTCACACCACAAGTCCTCTCACACAGGTGGTTTCTCTTGTTGCATGATTGGACATTGTGTGTGTATGTGTGTGTGTGTGTGTGTGTGTGTGTGTGTGTACAGACCATGCTTGACTGACAGCCCACTCTCTCTCCTTTATCCTGACACAAAGTCTAATTAGGCAGGATAATTGAAAACACCTGTGTGGGTGTGTGCAGGGTCTTTAATGTTGTGCATTACAGTTTGGGAACTATTGGTTTATAAGGTCTGTGGCAAACCAAAGTTTATGGCACCACTTTTATGATTTTTGTTGCATAAATGCAATCACAAGAAGTAAAAAACTAACATTTGGCTATAAATGAACTACATCACAGTTAATGTCACCACCAGTAAGTGACAAGTGTTCAGACTGATGACGTTTAATATTCCTGACAACCTCTGTGGTCTCATTTAATCACATTTTTTGTCTTTTTGAACACATATAGTAACACAGCGCAGTACATATGCACCCATACAAGAAGAAAAAATGAATAAAATCTTTTTAAAAAGAAGGAACAAAAATTGAGTCGTAGCATACATTTCTATATAATGTTGATATATAAGGTTCACAGGATCAAAATAAAATAACATAATTATCCATTTCCAGTGTTTTAACCTCTATTGTGTTGTTTCTAGTTGTCTATTATTTTTAGGCCATGTAGTCTGTCAAGAGTATATTCAGATTAGATTTTACATTTAAGAAATATGCATTGCAAAATCTATCCACCACTTCAAAAGGTACATTATATCACTGACTTTACAAGTGTGTAACAACCTTCAACATTAGATATTATTATGTATTATTATTATATTATTATATTATTATATAATATTCAAGATCAGTCAGCAGCCAACTTGTTAAAGACATGTAGAAGCTTCAAAATTCAAGAGTTTGGTGTTCATCTTAGTTTATATCGTAGAACAAAACATGAAAATCTCTCAAGCTTATTTCCGGAACCTAATTCTCTCATTTCAGCTCTTTATATGATGTCTGTCGCACAAGTTGAATAAAATGGTGGCCCTATGAAATGACATTTTCAACCACTAGTTGATGTTGAAATATAAACCCCAGTGGGTTAGTTATTAAAGTCAAATCAGGACTCAACATCTTTATGACGTTTTGACTGTTAACTAAAAAATCACACTTACATTGCATTACTGCTTCCAGAGAGCTGATGTTTTTTGTGTAGATACTTTGAATTTGCTTGAGAAAGAAAATCCATCACAGCACAACATTGTGCCATTTTTTGTCTTTGTAAGACTTAAATAATTTAAGAAAGAAAGAGTATAATGGCATGAGGGGGAAAAAGGAGGGAGATTTTGTAAATTATGCATCTCAAGAATAAAGTCAAAATGCCAAGAACAAAGTCAAACTTTCACTTTCAGTGCCAATTATAAGAACTTCTTTATTTTGCTTGTTGAAAATAAAGTTGAAATGTCAAGAATAAAGTTCAAACACCATCTTGACTTTATTCTGTACAGTGTTTCAACTTCACTCAAGATTTCGACTTTGTTCTCTGCATGTTGACTTTATTCTCGAAATACAAAAAAAAAAAGTAAAACAGTACAAAATAAATTAAGAGAGAGTAATAAAAGAAAGAAATAAGAGAAATTCATTTTTTGGGGTGGGGACTAAAATAAAATCTTTAAAAAGGGAACAAAAAATGTGGTCATAGCATACATTTAGCTATACTGTTTATATATAATGCACACTGGATCAAAATAAAATGACATAATTATCGATTACCAGTGTCTTTAAATGAGGACTTCCTCCTCCTCTTTATTCAGTAATAAATAGTGAGAGCTGGCAGTGTTCACTATTTTACATGACTTCATTCTCTCGCTCACCTTTGTACCAAGTGTGCATTTGACAAAAATTGCACTGACTTTAGGTATTTATCACTATTTGTTGCACTATCATTATATTTTAATGCAGTACTTAAAAATGTAAAACACCGGTATAGGCCTTCAGTTGTTTCAGTGTTTCTTTATACACTTGAACAGAAACAATGCGTCTTGTTTTGTGCAGGCAAAAGGTGTGCTGTGGAATAATCTACAAGGGGCGCTTTGGAGAGGTGCTCATCGACCCCCATCTGTTCAAGCCATGCTGTCGCAACAAACAACGGCAGCAGCAGCAACAAGAGGAGGAGGAAGAAGAGGAGGAGGATGACGACGAGGAGGAAGAGGTGGAGGTAGAGGAGGGCCAGGTGGGCGTGGATGTCAGCGGCCAGAATTTGCAGGCGGAAGAGGAAGTGAAGGAGACACAGATGTGTGAGGAAAACCCTGAGCCTGCTCAGCTGTGTGTTACCATGACAACACTTCCAACCAGGAGCGGGGTGGTGGTGGATGAAGGGTGGTAAAGTCGACCCCTCCTCTCTTGCACACGTCTTTGAAGAAATCTTGGGGTGCTGTTGTTTTTTTAAGCACTTACAGAAGAAGTGGCCTCAGATTGCCTTCAATCATAAAGCAGCTGTAAATCCTTTGGTCTTCTCCATAATACTGTCGGAGGTTTGTTTATTATTTTTAAATGGTAACTTATGGACTGTTGTGTTTCCACTTTGTCTCTTATTTTGTATTTAATATTCTTACCATCTTAATGATGGACCATCATCCGTGGTGTTTTTGATCAACTGTAGATGAAATGCTGGAGCTCTAGTTTGCTGGTACATTTAAAAGATTTTATTCCAAAACGCAATAGATACACTTAAAGGGATAGTTCGGATTATTTGATGTTGGGTTTGAATGAGGCACTTATCGATAGATAGTGTGTTACCTACAGTAGTTGGCAGTTGGCACATGCCCAGTTTGGAGAAGCAGCAGGAACACTGGTGCAGGAGAGTAAGCAATGAACTGCTTTTGATGGGGTTAGCAGCAAAATGTATTTAGGGCTACCTGAAAAAAAGAATATAAGTGAACGCTATATTTTGATTTTTTTCACTGCTTTACAGACAGACTTTCCTGATGGGAAACTGCTACTTTATAAGTCAAGTATGACCAAATTCCATAGGTAAAATTTAACTCGCTGAACATAGGAGTTGCTGGTCTGCTATGGCCCGTATGGGTTACTTTATTCTTTGTTGTGTGACTTTGGTGAATCCGAAACTATCCTTTTAAAACACCAAAAAAAACACAAACAAAGGAACAGAAGAAGGCAGCGGTACACCAGCAGCTCCTGTGTTCTGCGAATTACAATTACTGATTTTGCCTATGGAGTTTGGTTTGTTCAGAGAGAGCGATATTTGGCTCATATAACTGCGGTTTCCCATCAGAAAAGACTGTCTGACAGCGAGGTAAAGCTGTGAAAATGTTGTGAATAAAGCTTACACCTAAAATGATAATGATTTTTTTAAGGTGGACCTTTTTTTTAAATGGCTAAAAGACCTTTTGTTTCCGACCCATCCACAGCAGTTTGTTACTTAGCTTCCTTGCTGGTACTTCTCTCTGCTTCTCCAAACTGGGGTTGTGTCGACCACCATCTACTGTAGGTAATACACTGACTGTCTAAGTACCTCATACAACCCAACTTCAAAAAATCCGAGCTATCCCCTTAACTTACAGAAAAAAGGTGCTACCTGAAATTCATCACTCAACATTTCAGCTGATTCATTCTCAAGGTGGATATTTTATAAGCATATATGTTAAGATGACTAATATAATAATGAGATTAGTTTTGCTTTCTCTGTTAAAGAGTAGATATCTCTTTTTTGAAATGGTGTATATCTCGTTTTGGAACAAATGACACTTTACATTGACAGAGCACAGACCTGTACAGTATCCCCTTGTGTTTGTGTCTATTCACATTGACATCCTATCAAAGAGTTTGTGTTTGTAGACTGGATTAGTGTCTCTGTGCAAATACGTTCATGTGGGTCCCACTGAAATAAGGCCTATTCACAGCTTCAACAGCAAATACACCAGCCTTAATTATGTGTTACAGACAGTGCTAGTGTTAATTCTGGATTGGTATTAAGGAACAAAAAGGGACAGTAGCTATATTTATTGTGGCCTCAGCAACACATAGTGCATTTTGCATGAATGGCAAAGCCCACTCATCCAAAAGACCTATAATGATCTGATGCATGAGTCTACTAAAAAATTGCATGGCCTTATATAAACTGTAAATCTTACTTTTATTTTTTTGGATCCATTTCTCTGGAGTTTTAACTTATTTTTATATGTAAAAAAAAGAAAAAAGGAAAAACAAAAGTGTCTTTGCATAATAATAACCACACAATACAACAGCAAAATCACACAATCGGTCTATCAGTCATTCAGCAATATCAATATCAGTGATTTCCATCCTTCCCGGTTCAGTATAACGGTAAAAGTCTTTATACAAGCTGAAATTCTATGCCATTGCCTCTTATATACCACAAATGTGTTGTGATATATAGCCTAATATTACTTTATTTATCAAATTAAAGCCAAAGCACATTGAAATTCACCCAATGTCAAATCAATGCAGGTTTTCTATGGACACTTGTGCTTGTCCGAGGTCATTTGTATGTATGTTTATGGTATTCTAAAAAGAACACTAATATGAAATTTCATACATGTGATGTTGTAGTCGGGAGCAGAGGGGGTGTTATGTACATAAGGGGCTGGGAGAGCCATGTGGCTCCTATATGGGTTTCATTATTTATTTATTTCATATTTATTTGTATCACTGCATCCCCGCTTAGAAGTGTAATACTATGAATTCTTTTCATCTTTAGCTTATTCCTAGTATGGTTTTTGTACATCAGAAATCGAATGTAATTCTCACGCAGGCTTTGTTTACCATTGCGTTGAATTACTGGATGTCAATATTTGTGAAATGTTGTTAAGTATTTATTTACTCATCAGTTGAGTTGCGTGCAACCTAACTTATTCTGTACCATCACTTTGGATCTGTATCATGTAGACTGAAATGAATGATAGATTGCAACCAAACTGTGCTTTTTCCCCCTTTAGCCAGTAGTTTCAAATATTACAGAACGGTAGGATTCCTAACTCTAGACTTGCATGTACTGTTGCTATGCATTTACTTAGCTTACAAGTTAGACAAAGCGGTTTTGTATTTTTTATACATCATGTACTTTTTTTACATGTCCCTTAATAAAAGTAATTTTGTGAGTTTTCTGGAAGTGGAGTCAGTGAATTTATTGGTATAACGTGGGCAAGTAGATTAAAATTAACTTTAAAAAAAACAACTTAAATAGATTTGGAATAATTTACTTTATTTCCTAGAAAAGATTGACTTTCATGGCAGCTATATATATATAATTCAAGTATTAGGAGGGAATATAAAGGAACATTTCAGACACAATGTACTGCACATTTATTTTCTTCATCTTGTAGTGCCTCCATACAGTAGATATGTCAGACCATGTGATCAGTCTGATCAGAGTCTTTCCTGATTTTTACAGGAGACTGTCAATGTCAGTCAACATCAGAGTTTGATCAATCATAAGACTGATTCACATGTACCTCTCATGATTTACTTTACTCAAATGCAAATACACAAATCACTCTGCTTGACATTAAGACACAAAGAGATACAGGTTCAGGGTAGCCCTAATTTTTATACTATGCATTTGACAGCATTTAAAAAACACACACACACATTTGTGTCTTATATCACCCCAAAAAAGGGTTAATAACTATGTGAATTTAAAAAAGTAGAAAACCTGAGTTTGGTTTGACAACTACCAATCTGTAGGTTTCAGTTTGGAATCCAGATTTCAAAGATTTGACATTTGAAAGGGAACAAGGCTGAAAAGTAGTTCATTCCCATACGACAGGTGCAATTTTATATTTTAATTTTCCTCTCCTATTCAGGCTTTTGAAATTTAGCTGAAATCTTTAAAAAACAAACAAAAAAACAAACAAACAAACAAAAAAAAAGCAATCTGATTATAACCAGGAAATGCTTAGAATATAATTTATATACAATTTATTACTATTTGCAACAAATAAGATTTATTTTATTTCATTTTATAAACACGGATTTAGAAAATTTAATATACACATTTCATGCACTCTTGCTTCTGGAGAAATATAAGTATATAATTTGAATGCTTTCTCTTGGCTGGTAAAAGAAGCAGCCTTTTGAAATTGGACCATGATTGTGTAAAACGTATGTCTCATGTTCCACCTTTATAATCAAGGTTAACAAACAAACAAACAAAAAAAGACTCTTTCAGTCACCTATAATACATATTCTAGTAGAAAGGCTAACAAAACATACATTAATTTGGATGACATTGCACGTGGCAATTATATGCCTTTTCTCTTGAACTTATATTCTAACCATTTTTATTACTATTTTCGGTTAAAAAAAATATTTTTAGTTTTTTACTGACGTGATTCTGTAAATATGGTTATGAAAATGCCCCACACTTTCGTTGTTATTGTTATTATATAATTCTGCATCTGAAAAACAACGATACAGCCAACTAATAATTTAATGTTGTAGGCCTATATTTGTAATTTGCGCATTTTAAATAAAGAAAAGGGAAAAAAATGGGGGGAGAGGGGGGGAGCACCGGAAGTGGTAGTCATATGACAGGAAGTTAAAAAAAACACGGAAGTGCTTTGTTTTTGTTTTACAGCCAGCTGTCAGATGAACCTTAATGCTGCAGATGTATTAAATCTGTTATTCAAACAGACTGAGGTCGACACAGACATCCACCGTGCCACCTGAGGTAGATAATCTTCCTTTTATTTTATTGCTCCGATAGTCGGTTTAGCTCGCAAGCTAACGGTGTAATCATGTTGGTCCAGCAGCCTGCTAACAGGGAACTCTGCTAATAAAGTAAATTGCATGCTGCAAATAAAATATCACAGAGAAACAGTCGGAGGTGACCGACCCTGTAGAAGATGATATTTACGTGAATATCTGTTCTTTATGGGTTCGTGGTTTCAGCGCTTATGATGTTCAGTATATCATTTCATACTACTCACAAGTGTAAATGTCTAAATACAGGTTTTATTCGCAGCTTGGTTCATCTTGATCTTCATCATGGTGGAGCCCACAGCATCTGGTGTTTTCTGCAACAGGATGCTGAGCATGGTCAACTCTGAGGATGTGAACGCCATCATCCAGGCTCAGAGACACATGTGAGTGCTTTTACAAGTCTTTATAACTTGGTGCGACTTTTTTGCTACTTTGCATTGCTAAAACAATGAAGTAAAGCAGATTTCTGTTCTCACATCACAAATAAAACAAGCAACTGCTGTTGATATCTTTAAAAAAAACAGCTCAAAACTTATTTTTATGTTCTTGCTTCAAATTAATTCCCTTTTCTTACATCACTCAAATAGTTTTTACCTAATGATCTTGTTTTCATTACTAGATATCTTTTTTAAATATCTCTTAAGGACTTTATTATTTTTGCTCCTTGTGTCTCCTGGTTTTTAATACCTGTTATTAATTTGTAGTATTTATGCCTTTTTGTTTGTAATGAGGTTATTTAGTTAAAAATTGATGGATGATGAGATTGTAGTTGTTTTACTTTATGAACCAATACTATGGGCCAGCTCTCTCACCTTGCTTGTAATATTTTTGCCTTGTACAGAACAAATTTAGTTTTCTTGTGTATTAAGTCATTCATTTAATTCATATTCATGCTCATTGAGATTACTCCATATCTGAGTCTTTTTGTTCCATGTACTGCTTGTCAAGCTTTTCAACATATTGATCTAACTGAAGTATGGCTGCATGATATGGTAAAAAAAAAAAAAAAAAAAAAAAAAAGCGATATGCAGTTAGTGGGAATGATCATTTTTGCTATACAATTTTCATTTTTACTGAAAAGAAAAAAAAACAAGCACTTGGCCATATTACGATTTTGATAACATTGCAATTAATTGTGCAGCCCTAAATGGAAGTATGCTTTCATAAGTAAACTATTTGATTAATATGCCTCCTCAAAAAAGATTTTAAAGTTCCCATATCACTCCATGGGCCTCAGCAGAGCCTCCATTGTGCTCCTAAAAGTCCTGCATTGCAGATTTAATACATGTACAGTTTTCTTACCAGTTTAGCATACAGTTATTAAATCATGATCTCAGGGATTTTTTTTTTTACTTCTTCCAGAGGATACAGAATTAAATCTACTGGTGCATGGTCTTTCATGTATTGTCTTGAAAGACCATGTAATGTAATGTAATAACTGTGTTATTAAATAGAAAATGGATGTGTGTTGTTTGGTGTAACTTAATTTACTTATACATGACACTGATGCTGACACCTGCCTTGTTCTTTTTGTAAACTGGCCTCTGAAGATAACTGTTGCTTTGCTGAATCATTGTGAAAACAGGCTCGATCGCTTTGAGAAAACCAATGAAATGCTGATCAACTTCAACGGGCTGTCCAATGTGAGACTACAGCAGATGAACGAGCGTTTCTTGCTCCACACCCGCACCCTGGTGGAGATGAAGAAAGATCTGGACAGCGTCTTCAGAAGGATCAGGTAGGTCACTAAGTCCTTTGTGCAAACACACATGTGCATGTTTACTTATGGCTTTTTTGGGACATTACATGGAATTACATTCATTTCCTGCATATTTACCCTAATCCTACGCATAACCACCTTACCCTAACCATAACACTGACCTAAAAATATGTGGTTTTTCTAACTGGAGGCACAGCTTTGTCCCTGATTTTACCAGCCAACCCTAAGTACCTGGTTTGAGTCTGAAATGTATCCCCAAAAATAGCTTACATCATACTGCCCCAAACACACACAACCTCTGATTATTGGTCTTTTCTGCTTCTCCAGGACGCTTAAAGGGAAGATTGCTAAGCAGTACCCAGAGGCTTTCAGCAGTGAGTTAGCCATTTGTTTCCATTCCTCATTTTATAACCACAGTCAACTTCCCCACATCAGTGTGTCTAAAATATCTCCGTGTTTATGGCAGATATCCATGAGTCACCCATCCTGGAGGATGACGGTGATGAGTTTGACCCAGTTCCCCCCAGCGTTGCCACAACTACCACCACAGCCACGTCGGAGCAGAGCACAGAGTCCTGCGACACGAGTCCAGATGTGATCTCACCCACTGTGAGCAGATGCTCTGAAGATCTCTCTCAAGAGCCGCTCGACACGCCCACCTCCGATTTCCTAGAGACGGCCGTCCTGCGGGACGAGGGTCCTGATTCCGTGCCTGCAGAATAGAGCGAGCAGTCAACGGATGGATTTTCAACATTTAAACTATTTTAGCAGGCGGTCATGTTGTATATTTGAGTTTGTGTTGGCCTCTACAATATCTGCTCACCTTTCCAGTCATGAATCTGTTGGGAAGAGCATCAGCGCCTTGATGTTAGACGTGGCTATGAACTGTCCATGAGGATGCTGGGTTTTTGTTGGCATGCCTATTTGTCCTATTCTTGCACAGCACTAAAATTATGCAGATAATACTTGAAGTTGTATAGTATCTCACTATAGATGTACCGTATATCTATGGTACTGATAGTGAACCTAAACAAACGCCCTCACTCATTACGTGATTATAAACATATTTAATTTTCTTTTGTTTGAAGAGATGCTAACCTGACTGAAGTAAGAAGTCTCTCGTGACGTCTCTCATGATTGATGTTATGTGACAGACAAAAGTTCTCAACCTGAGTAATACTAGTTAGGGTTTGCGAGTAGTTACTACTGTTGTTTCATACTATTACAGTGTTTTCATATTGCAGCATTGTTATTCTATGGGTCCTGTTTGTTAATGCATTCATGAATGTTTTCAGCAGCATTTAATTTGATGCTTTGCTGATCCCTGCCAAGAAACTGTCTCTGTTTGCCTCCTCAATCACAGGGCAGGTTAATTGTCAGGGATCAGTGTCTCTGGAGGGCAAAGGCACTTTGATACGAGAACTGGAATCCTCTGTGTGAGGAGAGGATCCAACTACTTCTTACTGCCCATTAAAGATGCAGCTCTGGTGTAAAAGGGAATGTTGAGGATTCAGAACTTCCAGGACTCTTATTTCTGTTGTCTCTCTACATATCAGTCTCCTTTGCAGATTTGAAGAATGATCTCATTAAAAAGTGAAGACAGAGTATGGTGATGAAATGTTGAAGCCGCTCTATAGATTGAGGCTAATAGTTGTATTGACAATACTGTCCAAATTCATTAGGTAATGGATTAATATAAATTCATTTATACAGTTGATTTTCCCTTTAAGTTGATGTGAGAATTGAAACTGTGTCTTGAAAAATGCTTTTGACAAACTTGTGTCCTTGTGAGTAACGGTGATGTCATTACATTTGATAAACTGAATACCTGTTTTTGGTTTTTAAATTCAGTAGGAAGTAAAAGTGAAATGCAAAATAAACAACAACAGTTAAGTTAAATGACCAAGGAGGTGTAGGCTGGTGTAGTACCTCTCGATATGTAGGCATTGAGGCAATAAATAAGGTAGATTAAACGCTCAAATATGAATGGGGCTATCTTTACAACTGCTCTGCTACCCTGCTACTAAATAGCAGGGCAGTATTCCCTGTAGTAGTCCCTGTATGGCAATTGTTTTGTGGTAACATGATTAACTGGAACCTTAATTGGGAATATGTGCTCCTAAAGAAAATGACTTTAAAATACATAAAATCCTTCTGATAAACTGTAGGAATAGGCTAAACATCATGACATGACACATTCAGAGGAACTTATTATCTACTTGTATGTTAAGGTTTAGGTCAGTTTATTATCAGACAGAGCTATACAATAGATCTCATCTAATATAATAAAAGCCTGTTCTGCTGCCATGTAATGTTCTGGTCAAGACAAACACCTCCCAAACACTGCTTTTAATGCAGCATAAGAGCATAATACCACCTGAACTATTTAATTTAAGGTATTTAAGGAACTGTGGCTTAGTGATTATTACAAACAAAGAACATAAACTAAACTCCTCGTGTATCCAGTTTAGTTTACAACGACATTTAAACCATGTTCATAAATACCATGAAGTGCACGTTCGTACAGTATATCGCCCCGACAGTTAGAGTTAGGCACCGCCAGAGGGCGCTATGTCCAAATGGGAGCAGTTTTTCAGACAATGAGATCGTATCTAGAAAAAGAACCCCAGACCCGCGAAAGATCTCGCGAGAATGATCATTTTAAACCAACCGATTATCTTCTCGCGAGAGTTTCGCAAATCAAGGGTTGCCTTCTATGCAAGACCGTCGAATTACAGTAGAATTAATATACGCACTAAATGATGAAAAACACAATATTACATTGAGGAATTTGCTATGAAACCCACCAAGAAAAGTAGCAGCCTTTTAAGAAACTACTAAAGAGTAATAGGAAGGTTAGATAGAATGAATTAAAAAAATTCCGCCTACAAATCTACTACTCCAGTAGGTGGCGGTAACGCGCAAATAGGCTGGTTTTCCTACTGCCATTAAAACTAGAAGAAGTATAACATAGTAGCTTGTCCACAACATACTTACACTGGTTAACCTGTATTGCGTGAAGGGCTTCATCGATGTTAATTGCGAAAAGAAGCACTTGTTCGTGAGCTGACGGTACAATAACGTTTATTTCACATAGACAAGTCGTCTTTAGTCGTAATGTTATAGCTGGCTAGCTATCGAGGTAACATTAAGCTAATAGCTGTCACGCTCGACGTCAGCATAAGGAGGAAGCGTACATATGACTGAAGCTACACATTATTATACGGTCGTCCCACAAAACAACCAGCGTTAACTAACGAGCCGCCAGAAAACTCTCACTTTATGAGGGAGTCACCTGAAACTACATTGTTGCTGCTCCCAAAATGAGGAGATTGACGAAAAAGAAGGCTCTGACTCTGGTGAAGGAGCTGGACGCTTTCCCCAAAGTTCCTGAGAGTTATGTGGAGTCGACAGCCAGCGGTGGGACAGGTAGGTGCACACACTACACAACCAAATACAGCCTTTAATTCTCCTGCCCGGGGGAGTTAGTTTAATGTGACTCATTGTGATACTCTCTCTAGTGTCTCTGATAGCATTCACTCTCATGGCTGTCCTTGCCTTCCTGGAATTCTTTGTGTACAGAGACACATGGATGAAGTACGAATATGAGGTGGACAGAGACTACAGCAGGTAAAAAGAGCCAAACAAGTATGAGATTATTGTGCTTTAGATCTTTTGGCTTAGTTTCCTGCATGATAATCGCTTCTGCTCTTCACTTACAGTAAACTGAGGATAAATGTTGACATTACAGTCGCCATGAGATGCCAGTGTGAGTAGATAAATGTACATTTCATTTGTAATTCAGGCTCTGGAAAAACACATTTATATTTGAGAAAGGTGCCGTGTGGTGTTTTTCACTTGTATGTATGGTTGAATGCAGATATCGGTGCAGATGTCCTGGATCTGGCAGAGACCATGGTTGCCTCTGATGGCTTAAAATATGAACCGGTGAGTTGTTATGAGCTCTTTCAGAGTGTATTAAAGATTTATATACTGTATTATAAACATATAATGAGGGAAATTAATTAAAGTCCACCTCCAGTCATTTTTGTTAACAATACAAAATTTAATATGCCCTGCAAGAAGTAATACATTGTGCCTGATGTGTTTTTTTTTTTCCAAAATAAGTTCAAATCCCTTGTTGAAATGGCTTACGTATAGCTCTACACCTCACCTTCATTTAGTATTTGAGGATTTATGAATATGCAAAAATAGTCCCTGCTCTGTATGCCACCCCCTCGATTGAACAGGATGGGTTACTTAGGTTTATGATGTCATAAATAAGCCTGATTGAATTAATTGTTTTGAAACCGCCCTTGCTCACTGCAGTTTTAAAGCAAGAAATGCTCATACATGGCATTTACTGCATATTTCTGTCCTGGTATGTCTTGAAACACATGAAAATCATGGTCAAGGTTAAAAATGTGATTTTCACTGAAGGGGGCCTTTAAATCATATTTTCTTTGTGTTATAATGCTTTAGTTCATTTGTGCTCATCTGTAATTCTGTTTTCTCACATTTTAGGTCAACTTTGAGCTCTCTCCACAGCAAAGAGTGTGGCACATGTAAGATTTAAGTTTTCAATTTGCATTACTATTCTATTTATGAACATTTACTGAAGGGATGTTGTGGCATTTTCATCCAGCAGTCATCTTTATTTAGCTTTATTTAGCTTTATTACCTAAAATTCAACTGTCATTTAATGGGTAAACACTACAGTCTGTGGTCTTGACACAGTATCTACAAAGCTGCAGATTCTTGGTAGAATTGTTAGGAGCTCTAAAGGAAACCAGAACAGGTTTTTAAATTCACTGGGGCCATTTTATTTTACCTGAGTTGTAGCTAACAAGCAGGGGGAAGTTAACATTTCTGTTCTTTTTGTGAAGATGGATTTAAGGCCTAAATTTAAGATGCTGTTTCGTCCATTGACTTTGTTTGCTCTCATTCCTGCTGGGTTTGCTGTCCTTATTTATTCTGTCACCATCAGGACACTTCTGCACATCCAGGAGCGTCTGAAAGTGGAGCACTCTCTGCAGGATGTGCTCTTCAAGGCTGCAATTAAAGGAGCTCCTCTTTCTCAGCCTCAAAGGTACAAGATCTTCAAGATGAGCTGGGTGAAACTATGATTGCAAAGACAGACAAAGAATTGTTCCACCTCCCATATATTGTGATTAAATTATTCCCTCCACATTGTGTTTTCCCAACAGTGAAGACAGTTCCACTTCCCTCAGTGCCTGCAGGATACATGGACATCTGTATGTGAACAAGGTGGCAGGGAATTTTCACATTACTGTTGGCAAGTATGTATCTAAATTCTCTATAAAAGATACTTGGAATGATTTAGGGTAATAAAACATCTGTCCAGAACATTAGAATTAGACCAGGACATGTTATGTTAGTGGGTGACCTTTGACCTTTCATCCCTGCCCAGGTCCATCCCACATCCCAGAGGCCATGCCCATCTAGCTGCACTAGTTAGCCACGACAGTGAGTTCACCATCCTTTTGACAAAAGCATGTTAAACACATATCTACTTCATTGTACATTAAGCTGTGACACAGGGAATAAAGCATTTGTATAGACCTCATGATGATGATTAATCGTTTTGATTTGTGTTTTTTGTATTACAGGCTATAACTTTTCTCACCGGATTGACCATCTGTCCTTTGGAGAAATGATTCCTGGGATTATCAGCCCTCTGGACGGCACAGAGAAAGTCTCTGCTGATTGTATGTCTGTGTTATCAAACATCCACCAGTATTTTATCTTACGCCTTCTCATTGATATGCACTGTTTTGTTTTTGTTTAGCATGTAACCATTGTTTAAGAAACAGACAGTTGATTCATGCTGAGCTAACAGATATTTGTGGTTATTCTCCTCAGCGAACCACATGTTTCAGTATTTTGTCACCATCGTGCCCACCAAACTGAACACCTACAAGGTCTCTGCAGAAACACATCAGTACTCTGTCACCGAGCAGGTTGGTTTATATTTTATTTGTATGTGTGTAGTATGCTGTGTATCAGTGTGTTGAATATTTTTCATATTCCTGTTGCTCTGCAGGACCGAGTGATAAACCACGCTGCAGGCAGCCATGGAGTCTCAGGGATCTTTATGAAGTACGATATCAGCTCACTAATGGTCAAAGTCACGGAGCAGCACATGCCTCTCTGGCAGTTTCTTGTCAGACTCTGTGGCATCATCGGAGGAATTTTCTCCACCACAGGTAGATAAAACCTCTCAGAAACATACGTTTCACAGAGTGACAGATGCAACTTTACAGGACCACACTGGAGCTTTATCAAGCTGTGAGCCATTTCTTTAAGTGCTGACTGCTTTAACAGCAAACTGTAACATTTTTAGATTGCTTTCCTGGTTTCTGGGCAAACACTGAGTACTTTTAATTAATTAACTACACCATTAAAATCCATTTGCAGTCATTTAAATCATCCATTAGTCTGAGCATCTATTCCTTTATTTCTTCCTCTTCCTTCTTTATATTTTAGTCAAATTGATGTTATTCTTTCATGATAATGCAGTTGTGAGCAGGAACTGATGTGAAAAATCTTTTTAGGCACATTTTCAGTTGCTCCAACATGAGTCAGCAACAACAGCTTTAGAAACATACAGTAACCTGCTGTCTGCATTTAAAGTAAATGTCCAATTAGAGCTGCACAGTTAATTGAAATATTATCAAAATCACAATATGGTCACATGTGATATCCAAATCGCAGAAGCTGCAGTTTCTTCCTAAAGAAAAAATGTGACAAAACATCATCTGTCTTGTTCTCCAGATGTAAGAACAGACCCCATCAAATGTTACATTATCATAATTTTGATATGAAATAATTTTTTACCACATTATGCAGCCCTTCTACCATTCTACAATAACAGTATCTATGTTTGCTTATAATTCATCTCTAGGTTCATATTTTTAGACAACAAATGCAACACTTCTTTTGTTATCTAATCTTGGATGTTTGAGCATCCCACAAGCACCTTAACACATTTAGCTGTTTCTTTTAACAGTCCCACATGCAATTGGAATTATCATAGATTACTAACTTTGGAAATTTCATGTCTTGAAAGTTGATTTCATGCTGCCATGAACTGAAAACAACTGTCCGAAAGGAGAAAATTAATCTTAAAACATATTTGATTGCTACACAACAACCTAAAATGCACACAATATATAGTTAAAGGGCTCCATCATGCATTATAGCAGGTATGCTCCTTTAAAGACATTGCATGTGGCAGAAGCACCATTTGCTTATCACATTAGGCAGGACTTGAGATTTGTACTTTTATCTAATTATAATCTAATCCAGCAAATGGTAAGAAAATCACATTATAAAACTAAATTGCCAGGCCCTCTCACATGAATATTAAAGGTAATGGTAAGAGATGAAGAACTTGTTCAAAGAGTTACTGGCAATCCAGAAGTTTAAACTGTAGAGGAATAATTCTGCTTGTGAGGGAAGAAGTTCAATCTCCAGTGAAAATCAAGTTTTTGACCTTGTTAACATGTCCATGTGGTGTTTTTCATGTGTTACAAGACGTATCGGTAGCGAAATAAGCAGCAAACATCTCTGAGCATTTCTTATCGGGTGTATGGAGAAGGCAGGAACTATTTGCATATTCATGAATACTTTAACACTAAATAAAGGCAAGGTATAGAGCTATATATGTAAGCCATTTTAACGAGGTATTCAAACTTATTTTTCAGAAAAAAAAACATATCAGACAATTGATTACTTCTTGCAGAGCATTTTGTATTATTTACAACATGACTGGAGGTGGACTTTATTTTCACCTCACCTAAACCCTCATCAGCATCCACAGTAAGTTCGATCTTATTTCCTCACTCATAGGAATGCTCCACGGTGTGGTAGGATTCCTGGTTGATGTAGTTTGCTGTCGTTTCCAGATGGGAATCTACAGACCTCTGAAGGTAAGCCAGTAACATGGACATTAACCTACTAGATGCTATTCATATGTTTTTTAACAGTTATGATTATACATTTTTCTGTTTTCTTTTGTCAGGAGGCTCCTCTAAATGAGCAGATAAACAATGAAACTCTAGTTCCTACAGAAAACTAGGAACAAAAATGAGAGTTCCTGCAGCTCAGCTCACCATCTTGGCCTATCCCACCAGACAGCAATGAGATGCTGGTCACATGTTTACAAATGGTTTTATTATGGAATACTTTATGTCCCTGCTTTGTTCAAAAATGTATAAATATTTGAAGGACTTTTTAAAAATTGTTATAGGCTGGGTGTAAAATTCAGACATGACTGGTGATCCTCCTGTGAAGGATTGTAATCAATACCTCCACTAATGATCTGTTACCTTCACTGGGCGGCTGTACCAGGAGGACTGAGCAACAGACTAAACACTAATTATTTACATCATTATTGTAGATCCGACTTCATTAAATAGACGGTACCTGGTGTTAAGGCCCAAATGCACTGAAAGCATCTGATGTGCATGTTTTGAAGTACACGTCCTGATTTGAACGGCAGAACACACCAAAAGCGTTTATAGGCACATCAGACTGCTTTGACACCTTAACTGTGATCTTGTTTCAATTTTGGATCATCAGATGAGGATCAGACCTTTTTTTTTTTGCAGCCACAGTACCTGTTTGGAGGGAGCTAAAAGCAATTAAAAAGACACAAACGTGGAAAATTGTTGCTGCAGGGTGTGAATGTGGACAGAGGGTTTTTTAAAAACATCATGAATCCTGATGTTACTGTACACAGACAGATCTGTCTTATATTGGTGTGTCTCCTCTATGACAAATCTGCCAGTGTGCTGCATTATTAGAAACTATGATAGACTGTCCAGGTGCTGTCTGTCCCTCTTCATCTCCTCAGTCTATGTTTGTGTTTGCTGTCTGCTGTCGTGCAAAACCTTCTCAAACTGTTAGTTATCCTGGCTGCCTAATACAAAAAAAACCCATGAGTTTTGTATTGTATTTTATTAAAGAAATAAATCATTAATAATAATAATACTAAACAAATATAACTAGTGACCTCTTCCCAAAATACATCAATTACCGCTTTCAGTGCATTTGGGCCTGTAGAGCACCGGTGGTGTGCGCGCGCACACACACACACAGGTGCTTTCACTTCTTTTGGCTAACTGTACCTTTTCTCAGGTTTATGTGGTCGTGTATGCTCTTCATTGACAGATAACATGTGATTGAAGGACATTATTCTGATTCTTTCATGTAGTTTGGTGACTTTGGAAAACTCAGCATAGTTCTGCTCAACTTCAAGCTGAAAAGAGACCCAAGCAGCTACAATAATGTAGTAACCTGTGTGTGTGTGTTTAGGGCTTTAAAGGGGAATTGGGTGAAAAGACAGGAGGGGTTTTAAATTGTGCCTATGTGTAAATGTTTCAAATGTGAAGTTGATTTGTTAAATAAAATCCACTTTCTTTGGATTCATTAATATTTAGCGTCGTCTCTGGTATATTCTCGTCTGGTCTGCAGCTAATGATATGATTTTTTTTTTTTTTTTCAATTAAACATTTTAAGTAAACATCTGTTACACATCCAAAAGAATGAAATAGGCATATAAAGTCCAGGATTATGTCATCAAATCTTTTGTTTTGTCAAATCATCACTCCAAATGCCAAAAATATTACTTTAAGACTTAAATAAAACACAAGCAGCAAAACTTCACACGTGAGAGGCTCAAACCAGCAAATATTTGCTATTTTTTCAACCATAATGATTAATCATCAAAATTGTAGCCTCTCTGTTGCGGTTTCAATGAAACATTCTCCAGATAAGAATATTTTACACCATGTCAAGAGTTTATTTGACAGTATTTCAGAATATCTTTCAGTAAACAAGTTTTTTGTTTTTTAGCAAAATGTAATATATCAGTACTGTCGCATTTCATAAAAATAGTTGTTCACGTCTTTGAAACTACAGTATCAATGATACAGTAAACCATATTTGTAGGAATACAGCTGTACAAGGTGAATAGTACACAATTAACACTACACAGTTATACTTGATCTCAATGGGGATTCATGAACGTGCCATCCTTCACAGGTTCCAATAAAGCAGTTTTTTGTTTCTGTATACAAAATCACTCACAGCAGGCAGGGGGACGGCCCGGATGGAGACAGAGGGCTGAATGACATATTCTCTCACTGAATCTGAACATTTGTACATACAGTGAACACATTTCTACAGCCTGACGGCACATTGTCATGCTCCTTGTAACAACCAGTTTACCACATGAACCACGGTTGGCTCAGAAACATCAGGACCACATTAGGGTCAGGATCCATCTTGATTGATGCTTTATGCACGAGGTCTTACCAGTGTCCCAGTCTGCACGTGCATTGTCTTGCTAAAAGCAGTTAACCAGTAGACCTACACCAGTTCATCAGCTTAGATGTGTCACCGTGCTGCAAATTGTCACAATGCATTGTGATTTTTTTTTTTTTTTTTAAACAAATCTGGTCCTCCAGGTGATTTATGTTTAATGAGTGCAAACACCTTGTTGAGACTAATGAATGACATAAAAATGGAGAAATGAAGGAGGATAATGACTTCCTCTCAGTTGTCTCAATTTGATAGCAGCATACCGTGACCGCTGGTATCAAGAATGATCAAGAACACGTCTCAATGATCGTCATAAGTCTTGTGTTCAGATTCAGCGAGCACCGGTGCTGCCTACAACAATGGGAACTTAAAGGGACAGTTCACCCCAAAATCAGAAATACATGTTTCCTCTGGCCTGTAGTGCTATTTATCCAACTAGATCTTTTTTTGGTGTGAGTTGTCAAATTTTGAAGATATTGACTGTAGAGATGTCTGCCTTCTCTTGAATATAATGGGACTAGAGAACAGTCAGGCTCTGTATACGATCATTGTGCGATAATGGAAAAAAAGGCTCTGGCTTCTTTGTACTTCTCCAAACCAATCACAATCGTCTTGGGCAGCACTAAGCCCAGGATGCAGTAACTGTGCCCCTGCAAAATAGTGTTGGGGGGGGACTTGTTTTGGTAGAACATTTGCATGTAAGGATGTGAGGCCTGACATTCAAACTACTACATCAAACGATGCAAAAGAGAAGGTAATTGCTGATAGCCTGTTTACGTTCGTACCATTAATGTCCCAGACACTAATTTGCCATTTCCAGGATGTAGGCTGCTGTCTTGGAGGTGGCTGTTGTTGCAGGGGGGCTCTGAAAATGCAGATAACAGACTGAACTGATTGAAACAAGTTGTCCAGTGGCAAGCTTATGCCCACAGAGGACACTCAGTGAATCAGACTACAAAGAGGGTAACCGAAGTTCTAGTAGGAAGAAAGTAGTTCGAAAAGATTCTACTGCAGAAAGAAAGTCGTTTTTACAGTCCTACAGCTATTTCTAGTTGCAAGAAAGTAATTCCACTAGATTCTATTGTAGAACAAACATAGTTCCTACAGTCCTACAGTTTTATTCTAGTAGAAAGAAAGTAGTTTTCAGTAAATTCTGCTGTGAAAAAAAAACGTAGTTTCACTTGATTCTACCATATAAAGAAAGTAGTTCCAGTAGATTCTACCATCTAGTCCCATTATATTAAAGACAATGCAAACATTTCTACAGCCGTTATCTCCAAAACTCTTACATCCAAAACAATCTAGATGTATAAACAGTACTACAGGCCTGAGGAAAACATGTATTTTTGATTTTGGGGTAAACTGTCAATTTAACATGTCTTCTTTACAGAACAGACAAATAAAGCTGAAATGAGCCTCCGCTTGGATAATGACCCAGTCTGGATAAGCGTTCACCGCTCGACTCTCCCACATGACTCTTTCTAAGAGGAGGATGTAATGCTACAGGCTACATTTGATCCCCTTTAAAGCACTAGGGGACAAGGGCAATCATTGACATGGATGAGCTATACAGCTGAGAGTGCATCAAAATAACTGTATATCCAAAGAAAACAGGCTCCACACCTCAACACTTTGCTGATATGTGTGCACGGTCAATAACGTGTTTTGCATTCAGTTCCCAAAACAAATCACAACAGCTCTGCATTAGTTTGAGTAAGGCACTCCGCCCCACCTCATAATAACCATCGGCCTCCCCTTCCCCACACCGATGCCCCTCACCCACAGTGATGTGGTACACTTAGCACAGTAAAAAGGCATAGAAATGGGAAATATAGACTGGACAAAATTCTTCCGTTGAGCATTAAATGAATACAACACAGCTTATAATTCTGCACAATGACTGCATGGTTTGAGTTGTGATCAAGTTGTGTACATAACTCAGAACAGTATTATGAGTTCTTACTAAGCCAACTGTTTAATTTCAGTCACTCAAAAGTTCAATTTGACGAAAAAAAAAAATCTTTTTGTCTCACATGAGTACCACCTGCTCAGCTCCACAGAGAATATCCTCTCTATAGTCTACCTCTAAAAGACATGTGAGTCCCTGTATAATGACATGGTGGTTTATATCCATGCACGCGACCACTGCCTCCCTCAGCGGTCTAGGTTTGGTGACTTGCACAGTCTTTGATATGTAGTTATAGACGAGGCCATGGAAATAGTGATCCTAAAATACTGTTCTGTTGTTTTTTTTTTCTCTTTTCTTTACAATGTATCTAACTACAACACTGCCTCAAAAAAACACCCACAGGTATGTTTTTGAGATTACCAAATGTACATATTTTTCACATCTTTACATTTACAGTATATGATATATTGGTAGGCATGTGAGAGCTAACATATGTCGGGTTAACCGGGCTGTCGCTTGGGTCAGTGCCATGTCCTCCAGGAGTTTCAGTGTCTGTGCCTCCCTCTGACAGATTTGTAGTGTCACTCTTTCCACTGCACAGAGAAAATGGAGCAAAAGTAAATCTCTTGGATGTACATATGTCTCTGTCCCATCTGAGGTTGCACTAACCAATCTGAGCCAGACACGGTCGAGCAGTTAAAGGTACACATCGAAAGCATCAGACATCGTTGCTCCATCTGTGATCAGAACATTAACTGTAACATCTGAGGGTCCACAATGCCTACAATGTTGAGCAGTCTCCATCAGTTTGATACTGTATGTTACAATAGCTGTGAAAGTTCCTCTGTTTTTAAGGTGGTGGGTGTAATAATTATCTTGTAAGAACAAATGAAACATAAAATATGATCTCAGAAGGAGACGGAGAAGAAAACAGGACAGAAAGAAGAGGGCGAGGAAGATTTACTGCTTGTCTCAGGCGTCCAATGGTGAACTGAATGAGGAGCCAGACAGTGTGATCCGGTCCAAACCAGCAAGATCCATTCTACCTGCTTACTGTGGAGGTCCAGGACCTCAGGGTGCCAGGCAGTTTATCAGAGCCGGGGACGTTCCAGGGCCCGGGGGAGGCCGCCGCGCTCCTCGCAGGAGGATCTTCCAGGGTTTTGGAGGGGCAGCAGAGCCCACTGTGGCCACTGGCCCGCTCATCTTCTCTGGGGAACAGACCTCTGGACACCAGCCTCTCCTGGAGGCTGACATGTCCATCTCCACCGCCCAGAGAGGCTCCGTTCAGATTCACACTCACGTAAGGGTCCCAGGGCCAGACAGTGCTCATCGCCTGTGTGTGCAGGCCCTTCCTCTCACAGCAGGGGGAGCAAGTTTCCCTCTGCCGCTCTCTTCTCTCAACAGACCTCCCCAAGACAGCTTTGGGAGGCAAAGCCCGAGGCTGTCTGTCGCCTGGTGCACAGTCCACCTCTCCAGACCCCGGAGGGGTTCCCTGCCCCCTGGTGATGCACTTCTGCTGGGTGGACCTGCCACCTGTAGCCCCTCTAATGGAGCTGTGGTCTGTCAGCTGTGGAGCTTTGTCTGCCATGCACACTGTGGCCTCTAGAGGGAGCTGATGAGGGGAGTCTGGGGCTGAGGCAGGATGGGATGAGAGCAATGGATTCGGGTGGGGTTCGAGGGTCACTTCCTGCAGGGCAGAGTGGGCTGTAGAAAGGGAATCCCAGGGGCCGGCACAGTCTGTCAGGGGACAAGAAAACACGCTCAGGTGGGCCGAGATAAAAGCAGTGTGGCACAAAGCAGCATGCACATGCACACAGAGAGAGGAAGAAGGAAGAGAGGAAAACAGTAGAAAGAGAAGGAAAGAATGCAAACACCACATCCTGATATACCCAGTGAGCATTTTTCTGTCGAAAAGACATTTAAAAACACGTATGGTCACTAACGAAAACACATTTAGAATTGGTTGAAAAGTAAAAGGTTTTTCACCAACTATTTAAAAACACTGACGGTTCACATTTAGACCATATTCCACCGGGATTTGCAACATTTTTCATCCTCTACATTGTGTTAAATTACAGCCAATTATCACTTTGGACAGTCACTAAGAAACTACATCCAAATTTCTTAGTTGAAAGCTCTTCATACTACAGCTGCTGCATACATCCCAGAGTCATCAAAACCACAGCCAATACACACAAGTACTTATGCATGCGTGTTATGCTATAGCAAGAACTTCTGGATGGTGTTTCACTCACTGCTGTTTTCAGTCCATCTGACCTTCAAACCACTTATATTATACACCAGTAGTTCCCAAACTGGGGGGGTGTAGAGACATTGCAGGGAGGCATGGATGACCAGGGGAGATATATAAGGTGAAACAAAATTAAATGACTATGAATTTATGGAAGGGAAATAAATAAAAAAATTGCTGATGCTATCATGCTGACCTTTATTTCAGTAAAATTCAACTTGAATCCTTTATTAGTTGCTTCCCCAATTATTGTTAATGATCAATTGGGAACCACTGTTATGATGATGACTGAGGCAGGTCCTATGTGTGAATGTGTATTCTAGAGTTGGACGTTTATTAAATCTTAAATTAGTCTTCCTTGTTCTACAAAGCCTTGATGGTCTTTTTTTCATATCCCTAACAGTGTTTGTTAAATAATATACTTTGATTTAGCAAGTCCCTTAAATATTTTATCACTAGCCTTTAGATTGTCCTTTATTATTTAATCTATATGGATGTTAGTGTAATGATTCACTAATGACTTGGGATTTATTCTTATTTTAAACACCCCTCGATTGTGATTATTTAATGGTGCTTGAGGTCAGATATACTTAATGTATGATGATAGTTAAATTTAAGTTCCCTTTTTGTTTGTAGACAGAAAATGGTGATTATGTTTGACAGCACTGATTTATTCTTATTCTTTCTAATTTGAAGGGATTTCAGGTTACATGGATGTTGTACAAGATTTGCTATTATATTGTGTCATTTTGTATTTTTTTTAAATAATATTGTTTATGATGCACTGAGCAGTTTCAAGTAATCATCAGTCAAGTCAATCATTGCAACCCTCTGATTGGGTGACTAGATTAGTGAGGCAACTCTTTCGTGTGTATATATGGAAGTAGTTTGAAGCAAAACACAAACCTGATGAAGGTCAGATGGACCAAAATGTCATAATCTAAAATAATAATTCAGCAGTAAGCGAGACAGGGTGCTGGAGCTCTTCTCTTTGTTTTCATGTTGCTCTTTCCTCCGATGCACCCGTCACACATTTAGGTGCAGAGACAGACATTCAGAACTTGGAACCTGGAAGCTTCATGTTCGCAGCACACAGCCTATATATGAAACACTAAATGCATTAAAATTAGACCAGATTTCACCTACCAGTGAAATATGACTTTGATATTGTCTCTCTTTCAATCTATAACTAAACAAATTATCAAAATTATTAAACAAATTTGTGTTTTGTGACATGATGTTATAAGCCACATTTTAGCCAGTTGAAAAGAGGGCGAAAAGAGGTCTTAGATGTTCAGACCAAATATCAACCAGTTTTCATCTAGATATCAACATTGAAATCCCCTTTGATGCTCACTGGGTAATAACAGGCAAAGTCGCATGCAAATGTGTGTGAGCAGCACACACCTGACCATATAGGCCTAATCTACATATCTTCTACAGAAACAGACACGTGGAACAGGATTCATTCAGTGCTTGACAAAAAAAAACATATTTGTAGTTGTGACAGACTGATCCTGAGCAGATTGACTTCACACAGTCTACTTCACAGCCCTCTTCAGAATGATACAATTTCATCTGGAGGGTCACTTCAAACCATATTACTCTCTTTCTACACACTTACCACACCCGCACACACATATATCCACATATATACACACATATATGCGCACATGGCTGCTATCTTCCCATGCATAAACTCTTGATCATGCAGACTCACATGCATGCCTCGAGCACAGCTACACTGCACACAGATTAATCAGTATGAAGAGAGAGAGACGTGCAGTTTTTCACAAACCGTGTCTTTAGAGTGGCCCATTAGGAAGAAATAGGGGGAGCTTAGAGTGTCACCTTTCATGCACATGGAGAGGTTGGAAGGTACCATTCCTGAGGGAAGGCAAGTAAAAGCCTATACCAATCATTAGACTAAAAGCAGAGGGGTTACAACACACGAAGAGCTAGAAAGAGCAGGTTGTTATTCTACTGTTTGATCAAAGTAGTTTTTACAATGAAGACAAATGTAATTTCAGACAACAGAAGAGAAGACTGTAGAGTGAGAAGTAAAATACACATAGTTAAATGTTATTATGTTCATGAGTAAAACAAAGTGTCTGCAGGAAAAAAGCCATTACGGTTAAAAAATATTAATGTTGAACCTCAAACAATGAACGTGAGAAAAAGATCAAGTGAGAGACTAAAACATAGAGAAGTGGAAAGAATTGGACATTCAGACTGGGTTGCATCAACACAGATTAAGTTCATCTAACATTAGTTCTAATAAAAGTTTAACAAAACTAGGTTTAAAATGAGCAAATCCAGATTTAACACAATTAAAAACTTATCTCCATTTAGTAAATCCATGTTCATTGATGAAAACTGAAATTAAACAGAGTTAAATCAATATCGATATGCTTGCCAAAAAACTTAAATAACAACTAAACTGACATTTAAAGAGAGGTTTAACTTTAATCTTTCATCATTTTAAATTTGTTTAAAAGTTTGTTACAACATGATTTAAAATTAAACCATGATTTAAATCAGGTTTAAAAATGAGTCCTTGTTGGTGCAACCCAGCGTTAGAGATGTGCCACAAAAACCCACCATATTCTGGCACCTGTCCCGTGCCTCGCTTTAGCAGCAGCCTGACCCGCCTGCCTCCCGCCTTGATGAGTTCAATGGCGCGGGCGTGAGTCATGTCCCGAGTGCTGTCCCCGTTAATCTCTATGATCTGATCCCCCACCTGGAGGAGACACACAGAGAGGACAGGGTTGATTTCTGTCAGCCTCCGTTTATCCACGGAAAGTTGACTTTTCTACACAACCGCGGCCTTCTGCGGGGTGAGCAGCTGGGGAATAAGTGCCATTAAGTGCCTTGTTCAAGTGCATCTCAACAGGAGTTGTTGAGTGTGAGCAGAGGGTTACCCAGTCACTAGGTTCACATGCTTTTATATACTTACTTTGCCCCTTTCCTAACCTTTAGTACAATTCCTGTTAAGATCTGAATCCACAAAAGTGAAAAATAAAACGCACAGCAGAAGAACAACAGAACAACCATCTTTAATATTTCCCTAAATTTATCACAAACAAGCATGTTGTTGTGAAATATTATTTTAGATAGACATCAAGATGGAAACTGGCATTTATCTGATTCTCAGTGCATGTCTGTTGTTTTCAGCAACAGCAATTCCAATCATGTCTCAAAGAACTTTTTATCTTTGAGCCTGTTCAGACTTGGTATTAACATCTTGGCGACCCGATCACAAGTGGGCAGCTCTGAGTACAGGTGTGACTGCACCCAAGACGCATTAAGGATATATTTTGGTCCAATTGCTCAGACCACATTCAGAGGTAGACTGGGCTGCATGTGACTGCATTCTGTTTGGAGTGTGTATGTAATGTTTCCGGAGCCACACTGAATACCAGGTGTGAACTCACGTACTTAGAGCTGTCCACTTGTGATAGGATCAGCCAAAATGCTTGTTTACTGAACAGGCTCTTTGTCTTAGTTTTCATCATTTCATCCATGTTGTCTCACCCTCATCCTTCCATTACGTATCGCAGGACCGTCCTCAGCAAGGCGCAGCACAAATAGGTCCATCTTGTACTCTCTGCCCCCGCGGATACTGAAGCCGAAACCCTTTGCACTTTTCTCCAACTCCACCGTGAAGTAATCAAAGTCCTGCAGAGAAAATGTAGGCAATTTGCAACAAACCCATGACAAATAACAGTATATGACCATTATTAAAAAAAAAAAAAGGATTACAAACACCATCTGACCACATAATGCAGTTTCAACTTGAGCAGACATTTCTTGGTCGAGCAGCTATACCTGTGGTCTGAAGTCAGCAGGGATCCCAAGAGGGAACTGTGCAGCTGCAGGGTGCTGTCTGAAATCCAGCAGACCAGGCGGGTGTCTGTAGTCCAGCGTCGGGGGCTGTCGATAGTCAGTAACAGGTGGGTGACGATAGTCTACTGGAGGTTGCCTGTAATCAGTGAATGGAGGATGACGGAAGTCAGGTTTGACATCCTGTCTGGCTTTTACCTCTGACCTGTAAGGAGAGAGAAAGCAGCAAAACCAGACGAGACAGTTTTATGAGCCTGTTTACACCTGGTATTACATGCGTCTTAGGCGATCCAATCAAAAGTGGACAGCTCTACAGTACCGGTGTGAACACACCAGAGATGCATTGAGGACGTATTGAGTTCAGACCACATTCGAAGGTGGTCTGTGACTAAATTCCTTCACCAGTGTGTGTGCAGTGTTTCCTGGGCCACACTGAAGGACCGTCTACTCAACTGACATCTTGTAAGCCCATCATTTTGTTCAATTACATGCAAATTATGTGTTTGGGCTCACTTACCTGCCAAAATAAGCAGCACATGTTACAAACAAAGTAACCACAATATCCCATACTCCCTTAACAAAATGTGCAATTTTGAGAGTTGTTGAGTGAGGAGAAAACTCTAAACTGTGTGAAACGCTGTCTATGACTAATTCTTAATTGGGCCTTTTTGTAAATTCAGTTATACATTAAGTTATTGTGCCGGTTTCCCCCAGCATGTTGGCTACTACTATTGGACTTCCGGTTAAAAGCAACAGTGCATTTGGTCTTTGGAAATGGAAATGATGTAGCTACATGTTTATTTGCATATAGAGCAGGGTAGTGAGATCCGATCACAAGTGCTCACTCAAGGCGCATCTGGAGATGGATTATAATGACATACTCATTGAGCTGTCCACTTGTGATTGAATCACCCTAAAAGCATATTCACACCAGGTATAAAAAGGCTCTATGTCATGACAGAGTGAGCTGTTTTGAAAAAGCATTAAAGAAGGAGGTGTCTACTGCACACAACCTCACGTCCACATGTGTTTTCTCTCATGAGAGTGGACAGTGTCCCTAATGGTGTAGATTTAAGGGTAAAGTAACATTTGAGCATAATTTTCCACATAGTGGAGTAAAATAGTGAAGGATTACTGGGTGCGTGTGCAGCTAAAGAGACTCACCAGAAAAAGGATGGAAATATCACTCTCCGTTTTGAAACTTTTATCACGTTCCCACTTGTAAAATGGGCATAAATCCACAGCTCTGGGAGTCCTACTCTCCATGTCTTGATCTGACATTCACATGCACACACACCCATCCATGCACGCACTCACACTTTCATAGTTTTGACATGTAACAGGGCCTGAACGCCGGGTTCCTGCATTATAGAAGAGATACTATGAGGTAAATTATTCACTGACACTGTAAGAGCTAAGTAGTGTTATGCAACAAGGTAGAAATCAGCCTGAGACTGAGAGTCCGACTGGGACTGACTGTTTTTCTCATGAACTTACTGGTGTGCAAGGAGAGGACGTCACACTCTCATCTGCAAACACAGTTTGATATCTGTTGCATTCTAAGACTCCTATTCCTTCTTTTTCCTGTAGCTACTCTCTGACACACTACGCTTAGGGAATCTTACAAAAGTCCAAACAAGAACATCCCTCTTAGCGCCACCTTACCTGCCGTCATGGAGGTAGAGCTGTGGAGGGAGGCCAGTGGGCTGCGTGACCGGGCTCTGCTGGGTTCCAGGTGCAGGCTGGGAGGCTGCTGGTGCAGGAGGGCCAGCCACTGTTTGACATGTCTGAGCTGGTGTCTGGCTAGACTGGGCAGACGCCTGACCTGTCTGAGAGGTTGTTTGGCCGGGCTGGGTGCCTGCTTGACCAGGCTGGGCTACAGGGCTGGGCTGGGTCTGGGGGCTGTGTTTCTGGGTCATGGGGCTCTGCTTCTCTGAGCTGGGGCCAGAATGGGCACCTGTGTTGGACAGAAGGTAAGGCAAGATTTCACCTGTGAGGAAAATGTCAAACTCAGTCAGAAGAGAGGGATTTAGAACAAATTGACAAAGAAAATGAGCACAGGATGCACAAGGCTGCATTACTGTTGTACAAACTACTGAATTATCTGTGACATAACTTGAAGGGACCTCTTACCTTTTAGCCTTGTTGTGATCCTTACAGGACTGTTATTGAAACTATGAAAGATCTTTACATTGTTGGATTATTTTCTGCCTTTGAACAGTTGCACATTAAATTTAGTCTACCACAAAATCAATTCTTCAGATTTCTCCAAATCTGATGTTTTATTAAAGTCAATACATCTTCCTTTCCTAGACTGCCCGACAATACATCTATTGGAATCTTTGGTCTACATTGATCCCCCAGCTAAAGCAGCAATATCCTTTGTATATAATTATTCATCTATTTTGCAGAACACCTCTCTGAGATTTGAATGAAAGAATGATTTGGGATTTGACATAACAGAGGATCAGTGGGAAAATCCTTGAAGAAAGCACATACAACATCAATATGCATTAGTCATGGGCCAGTGCAGCTCAAGGTACTCTTTATTCCAAAGTAAAACTTGTCAAAATGCATCCTGATGTAGACTCAATTTATGATTGATATAGACAGCTACCTGCTACTCTGGCACAATTGTTCTGGCTCTGTCCTAAATGATCTAACTACTGGAAATCTATTTTCCAGACTTAGATCTGATGTTGTAGGGCTTCATAATATACACCCTCATCCCTTGATTGCCATATTCAGTGTCTCAGGAAAGGGTGGTCTTCTTAAGGGAGCTAATCACATGGTTGCAGCCTTTAAAATGTTATTAGTTGATTCTCCTTAACTGAAAAACCCAACAGCCTCACAGTTATGTTTTATGGTTAAGCAATGTCATAAAGCACTTGAAACTAGAGAAACTCAAGCTGGTACTTTGTGGCTCTGCCAATAAATTTGAGAAATGTGGCGTCCCCTCCTGGTGTACTCTGAATCTAAGCTTTAAATCTCCTCATATGCAACTTTCTAACCTATAGTTTAGTGTAGTCATTATTTTTGCTTTGGACACACAGAATGAATTGTTTCATACTGAATTCTTTAACAACTTGACTCTAAAATTTCTCACAGTCATAAAACAAATCTGTGCAAATGATGAGATTATGAGATTATGTTTAAGCATCAACATAACCAAAACAGTTCCGGGACATCACTCCTTCCTCTCTGCCTTGCTATGTGAAACTGCTTTGACTATTTACTTCAGAAAACCTCTATTTGTGTTTAAGGCCCTCCTCAGCCAAATAAAATAAAAATGTATTCATATAAGACAAAGGAAACTGACTTCAGGGTATTTTCTTCATCAAGCACAGAGAGAACACTAAACAAGCTGCCACACAAAATTCACATTATCATATTTGATTTCACATCACACACAAACACTTACCCTCCTCTGGTATGATGTGCAGTGTGACTGTTAGCCCAGCATCTTTAATGAGCTTGACGATGTCTGCGTGTGGCATGCTGATGATGGACTGTCCGTTCACAGCCAGGATTCGGTCGCCCACCTTCAGCTTCCCACATCGGTCTGCAGGGCTGCCCTCGATGATACGGCCTATTTTATGGGGCACAGCTGGAAAAAGGCAATAACAAGGTGGTTGTCATCTGCAATTTTGAAGAAAGATGTCAAAACAGCGCTGATAAAACTCAACTCGGAAGTGGAGAGAATAACAGAATTGAATTGCTTTACAACAAGAGCAGAACAATGCAGACATTTTTTTAAAATTACTACTCCTTCACAGAAATCAAAATCTTTATCACATATTTTGTGGTAAACACATCCAAAACAAAACAAATAGTTTCAGCTTCCAGTAACACTTTCCATATGAAAAAGGGCAGAAAACTGTAGATTTTCACTTCAGTATAAAACAGTTCTGGACCCACCAAGCAGGGAGAATCCCTTGGGGACTGTTGAACATGCACCATTACAGCCTGAACTAATGTTTGATATTATAATGACTACTGTGTACTAGACCCACTTCTGGGGTATTCATATTCCTAGGTGTATGCAGAAACCTAGAGGGGGTGTCATGAATTTAGGCATACAATTCTTAGAAATTTATATGAATATTTTTTGCAGTAGATGTTCCCATGACTGCAATGGGTATTTGTGAAGGATATATACATATAAAATTCTTCACTGTGCACCACAGTGAAGCACGGTGACCACAGTGACTCAAGAATCTCACAATCTGTGAAAAGATATGAGCTCTCTTTAATTTAACCATATGTTTAATAAGCCAAATTTCTGACTTTTAAAGAATCTTTTAATACTACCTTGGCATGAAATTAAGACCATTTTAAGATGAAAATAAAAAAGTAAAACTTAGAAAAACAAGTCAATATGAGTTTGACCCCAGCTAATGAAAGTGCTGAAGTTTTTGGATGTGATAAAAAAAACACTACTCTAGTAAATTAATTGTTAAGGGACAAGAAGCCCGCTGGTTATTAGTAAAGCAGGAATGATGGATATTATACTTCTGACCCTGTTTCTTAAATGGACGTGCAGTGCAAACACAAAGGGCACTGGTGAGGTAAAACAAAACACATATCTTGTAAATACATTTATTCTTATCAAAAATATAAAAGACTTTTGTTTTTGAAGTAAAACATCTAAGACTTCTATACACACAAAAGGCTTATTTCTCTCAAATCTTCATCATTAAACAGCATGATTATTACAAAGATATGTCTTGAACTGGTCACAATAAAAGGTCATTCTAAAATGTGCTTTTTTATCTTGAAGAAGGACATTTATTAGGCACTTAACTATTTCACATAGAGCTCAAGATATCTTTTTTTTCCTCAGGAAGGCAAACTCATGACCTGGCCTACTCTGCTTCTGACTGGCTTATCCTGATATTTTTTACCCTGACCCTAACCAATTACTCCTCATGCCTAAGTATTTTATTTTTTTAAGTATAAAACAAAGCAGTAGAACAGAACAAGCCTAAACTTAACCAAGTCAACATCAAAGGCAACAAAGTATTAGCCAATCAGAGGCAGACTGGGGCTGGTCATGACTTTGCAAAAAATTTCTATCTGTAGCCCTGTGTGAAAAAGTCATAGTTCAGGGCCTAATAAATGTGTTTATAACTGCACATTTACATTTTATTGTTGCAATATTGCTGTATTTGGTCAAAAATATCGGGATTTTCACTCATTTTATCACCTAAGCCACTTCCATCCCTTTGAGTACACAAAATATTTTCAGTCACAACCTACATGATCAATAGTTATCGATATCAACTGGTATGAAACTTCACTACCTACTGATAGGTATTTCAGCTATATCGCCCAGGCCTAAGTGTTGCATTTATATATTTGTTGAGTATAACATTATTATTTAAATTGTATTTAAATTGAAACAGCAAAACCCCATAAGCAATATCTTGAGGACAGTCAGCACCCTTAGGATCCTCCGTCATCAGGATTTACAAATCACCATTTGTGTTCAGTAACAACCTTCAGGGCTCCAGACAGAAGCAACTCACTGATGACGGTGGCGTTCTCCGGTCTGTTCAGGGAGCTGATAATGACGAAGCCGAAGCCTTCATTCTCCTTGCGGTGAATGACCACATCACTGGTCTGCAGGGCGGATCCCTCTGGAGGAGAGGTGGCAGCTGGGACGGCGACCGCTGGAGGGCCCGAAGCCGAGGCCGCGTCGCTACGTGGGGAGCTGTGTTGTGTCGACACCGAGCCGGGGCTGCGACCGTTCACAGGACACGGTTCACCTGGAGGAAAGGAAGCCAGAGAGGAGATAGGATGAGTCAAAGCAGCAGCTGTGTTACTGTAAAACGTGACCAATTTACTTTCAGTGGCAATTCATTTTAAAAGTTGGCTTAAGATGTAGCCATTGGATAAATTCCAGTTCTGCAGAATGCAACAGTGCACTCCTCCACCTCCCACAGGGACCTCCCTGTCAAAGTCAAATTTTGCTTGTCTGTTTGACAGGTGTGACTGTGTTCGCATGTGCCCTTGCAGCTGCACTGCATTTATAAAGACACAAACCACAGTGCCTGCTGCAGTGCTTAAAATGAACAAAGGATAGATCAAGTGCATAATTTCAGCAGGGTCACGTCCCCCCAGTACATGAAAAATGGAAACTTCTGCCCCATTAGTCACCTAATGCCTCCAAAAGCTACAGCATAGCTTTTAACTTTCTGGATAGTCACTGAAGTCCTCCTGCCTCATGGTGGTTGACATGTCAAACAGGACAGTGAACACAACAGCTGTGTGTGTGGCTCATGAGGGTGTGCTTAAGTTTTTGGCCGTTCTGTATCCTCTGCATGTCATATACGAGTTGATCACTCACATAATCTGTACACAGATAAAACAGTATTTCAATTCCAACATCTCTATTATTGCTTTTGACTCTCTTGTAGCCCGCAGGTGTATTTGACTTCATTGGAAGAACCAAAAGCCTCCATCTCCTAATTCTTTGGCTGAAAGATTGTCCTTCCAATACTTTTTAGAGAAAATCAAGCAGTCTGAGGGGTTGCTCTGATAAAACTTGGTATCCTACTCTCTCCTTTTTTAACTCTGTTCCTATATTTACCATCAACACTGACTGGACATCTGCATGAAAGGTGCAGAATTTTCCCTTTAATCACCTTTACAGAGTTATTACTGACAATACAAAGTCATCAGCACTGACCACAAGCCATTGGTGTATTATTATTTAATGTGTGTGTTCTTTAGGCTTCTAACTACCGATGTTTGTATGATCTTCTACCACAGAAAAGATGTGTGGGTGAGAAGCAAACACTGATCCTGCACACAGATTGTCGGCATGTGTGTCCTGTCTTTTTTTTAAATTAGATGCCAGTGAAATGAGCAGCATGTTCTCAGTTTTGGTCAAAGTCTGAAAAAACAAAACAAAAACAAAAGAAGAAGAAAAAATAAAACATATCCTCACCAGGCGTTAGCACTCTCCTCCTCACAGTCAAGCTGACTTGACCATTGCGAGCGGCTGCGTGCATCAAGTCTATTACGTATTTGTGTGGTTTCCCAGCAACCACATTTTTATCCACAGAAATGAGCTCATCCCCGGGTCGAAGCCGCCCGTCGCGCTCAGCGGGAGTGTTCTCTATTATAGCGCCAATAACAATCTGTTCAAAGACAATCAATATTAGCAGCATAGATGAAGGTGAAGAGGATGGAACACAGACACAGTGAATAACAAAGTAATTTCTTTATCCAGCTTGTAAACTGGTTTTGGGTCATGGTAACATTTTACACCCTCCTAATAATCTGCTGTCACATAGTTTGCATGCTGTTGGACACGTGGACAAGTTACCAAGGCGTTACTACAGTATGGGAGGTACTGAGCTGTTAAGAGCGTCAAGACAGTGTGAGAAAGCAAACGTGTGCGTGTGTGTGCAAGTATGTGTTTGGAAGGTATGTTGGTGTGTAACTGAATGAAGTGTGAGATGAGGTTAGGTGCAGGTCAGATGAGGTCTGGTGTGTATGAGGTTAAATATGCGTGTGGTCCAGCCCGTCCCATACGAGCCTTGTCACGGGCGTCCGGACTCACAGCCTGCACGGCCTCGTCTCCGCCCAGGATGCGGAAGCCAAACCCGGTCTTCTCCCTCAGCAGGTGCACCTCCACCTCCTCATACTCTGGACCTGAGACACAGATGCAGAGATTAAAGCTTGACTCTTGATTCAATTTCAAATCATCATATCATGTGCAACGTAACGCTTCACATCCCCATGAACTAAGTTTAAGTACTCACGTCGGCTCTCGTAGATAGCCCTCGACTTCTCATAAAGGTCGTAGGGGTCAGGCTTGTTAAGATCGAAGCCCTCGGTAGAGTCAGGCACAGACGTGCGGTGCTGTGGCTGGTTTGGGAAGGGTGTGCCAGGTGGCAAAACCGGGCCGGACAGATTTGCTTGTGGGCTGCCATGTGGGTCCCACTGGTCAGGCAGCTACAAGGCAAACACAAACAACAGATGTATGAATTTAAGCATTGAGGATTTATTTTTCATGGTGGCGCATCAACCAGCTCAGGCAGGGCGATGACTGTTTGTTATTTTCCTGACCTTAAGAATCGCTTTGCATGTGTGTGTGGTATTTTCGTGCCCAGTGCACAGGTGGGAGGAGAGGCGCAAACAGATGGGAGGTTCATTCAAATAAACAGAGTTTTTGTCATTTTTTTGTGGAAATGGGTCTTTGCGCCAAGAATGGACATCTCTGAACCACTTCTTAGTCAATCGGTTGCTAATCTGATGACTTTGTCAACAAGAGTAAAAAATACTTGAAGTTAATGCACAGCAATAACAGAATAATGCTCAAAACATTAAAAAATCCATAATTTAATAATACCCCTCAACCAGTAGCTGTGTTTAAATAGTCATCAAAAATATAGTTTATTATGGTTAAAGAGGGAACTTCAGTATTATGTCTGTTTATGAGGAAAACACTGGATTAATGGGGCTCATTAACCCTGTGCATTACAGCTTCTTTCCAACTTACAATGAAATAAAACTTTTATGATTTCCTGCAGAAACATTTCTCCTTTTGTTGAGATATAAGTCACTGTGATTGGCACAGCTAGTTCAGAGCCATGAGACCAGTGATGTGATGGCTGAGTGTATTTATTAATCACCTCCTGATCAATATTCACCTTCACCCAGACATTTTGTACTTTGTACCTACATTAACCAAAATAACAGGTGCCCTCGTCTATACAGTCCATGTGCCCAAGACCTACTGCTTTGCACGTTATTGTGTTTGTGTGATTAAAATAGGAAGCATGGTGTCATTTAGAGTTACAGCTCATTTCTTGCTTTGTTTGTTTCTCTATTTTACATTGCCCCAACCATTCTAACACTGCATGTGATTATGTTTGTTTTTAAACATTTGCCTGATTCCTAAAGATCCCCTCCAGACATGAAAAACACTCTGCTTGGATTAATAATGTGTGTCTGAAATGCTTTACCACAAAAAAAGTTAAATTACTTCCACTCAGTTTAATTGCTGGACACAAGTGGTCTCCAGCTTCACTCTCAGTATATGTGCACAGGGGGTTTCAAGTGTCAACTTGACTTATTGGACCATGATTGGCTTCCAAAGTAGTTTTGTAACTATTTGAGTCCTGCTTGTTCACAAGTTAAACTCAGATTTAAGATGACACAAAAACTTCACACCTTCAACAGATATGTGAAGTGAAGTAACAATACGAGAGGACTTTAATATTTAAAATACAAATATTTAACTGCTTATGTTTCTCAACATACTGCGGAGGAGACCTGCATGTCCTCCTGTTGGCATGTCATTGACTGATTGTTGATTGTTTGATTGTTTTCACTTTGATAACTTTGATACAATATTAGTATAGAAAAATGATACTGTTTTTGACACCATGACAAAAAGAAAAAAGTCTTAGCAATTTTTAATTTTTTCAGTCAAAAAAAAAGAACTGAAATGAAGTCTTGAACGAGCAGTTAGATCTTATTTAATAGCTTTGCTACTTTCAATACAATCACATATTAGCACTGTACTGTTTTAAACGTGGTATTGAAAAAGTATCAAGGTACTAATACTATTACTTCTGACATCCTTAAACTGTACTATTTTAAAGGGAAACTGATTTGCGGTGAGGCCACAAAAAAATAACATAGGAGCATACACAATAAAAGACACACATGACAGACGCCCAATGCAGACCATGTATTATCACACCACACAGGCAGGAGAAAACAACCCAGCAGCAAGCAGTTGAAATACTATACAGCATTGACTTCTAGTACTTACACAAGATATATTATATAAGAGCTAATATTAGCATAAGCGTATAAACAAAGTGTAGTGCCAATAAGACTACTAAGAATTCATGTGTGAACTAAAGGCGGTAGAAAAGCCTGATCAAGGCAGTAGATAAATTACACAAGCTTGCATGAAAACACTGCTGTCAGGTGTAATGAAATACTGTAACTCTAGTGACAAATAAAGGCTTCATGTTTACGGTGATGAATTATCTCTATGCAAGTGGTGTACAAAACCTAATGACAGTGAAGTTATACAACAAAACCAAGGCTCGCTACATGCAGAAGAATAATGTCAAGGAACTGAACAGGTAACCTAGATGATGGAAGATGATCATTAGACTTCAACAATAATAAAATGTGTTATCATAAGTAAGTGTATGAGTTATATTTAGTTAAACATTTTGATTCACTAACTCAATTATGCAATAAAGAAAAATGGCTCTTAGGCCATGGGCAGATGTAGTAATGAATTAAAATCAATATTCACAATTTAAACTTAAATGAGGTGAGATTCATTATGTCTGAATATTCTACCTAATACCATGAGTGACTGCAGATAGCGTAAGCTGCAGCAGGTGCAGTATAAATCTGAAAAGCATTTTCCCAGCTGGTGAGGTGTGAGATCGGATGTGATCAAACCCAATAAGCAGGTCAGGACAGGCCGGCTCATTTCACAATAAAACAAAAGCCAAGCCTGGGTGACAAACACGGATCCTACACACCTCTCCGTCTACCTCTCTGCTTAAACAAACAAATCTGGTTCAGAGACACACTTTTTCTCCCTGTCTCAGTCAGACACACTCATACACAAGCAGAAACACATTTAGTTCAATCATTTTACCTGTTTGGAGGCCTTCCATGGAGAGATGTGGCCTGAGGTAGAAAGAGAAAAACACAGACAGCAGTTTACAGACAGCGGACCTGGTTAATCTGTCGGATTCTTTTGAAACAACAATGCAACTAAAAACGACTACAGTGAAACCTGTGTGTGAAGGTTTTCATAAACAAGATATTGACTGTTAAATCATCATCCCTTAATGAATGAAAAAAACTCTTCAGTTTGCTGAGTTCATATTCCACTGTTTTGACTTTGTTTGTGTAACTCTTCCTAAACGGGTTTGGTTGTTGCGTTTGTTTTCAACATAATTACATCATTAGCTGCAGGCTAAAGCACAGACCCCCTCCCCCCCAACACACACACAAACACGCACAGTTTTCTCTGTAAGTCATATTTTATCTGCATGCAGGAAGCAGGGAGCACTCTACATCACAACAACAATCTCATCAACACAGCTCCCCTGTGACTCCGCTGAATCAAAGATATACAGTACATTTATGCTGCTGAGACCCAAATACATACATTTACACATGGGGGGATAACAGGCAATGACTGCCTTGTATAAATACACAGTCTGAATCTTTACATATGTGGACAGAAACACACAAACACACTCATCAAGCACACTGCTGACAAATCCTTAAGCAGATGTGGGCAATTGTAAAATATTCTTTGGAGAATCCTGATATATTTTTAATATTTATTCATTTTATGAGATTTCCTGAGAAATGTCAGAGAGCACTGGATGGAATATATTTATGGAATTACTCTCCAACTACATCTGCCTCCTGCTTTTTAGATGTGTGAGATGAAGGCCGGAGCACTTAGCAGCGGAGCACAATGGCAGAACTTTCCATCAAAATCAGCGAGCGAGGGGAGATTTAAGGAAAATGAAATACAATAGATCACTGCCAGTCCATGTGAAGACAAAATGAAAATTGAAATTCATTTTTCTGCCATTCCTCACGCTTTCATCTTTTATTTTTCAGCCTTTTTTCGCCCCCATCAGTCCTCCATCCACCCAATTAAAGCATAATTTCTGCATGGAACTTTTTTCCATTTTCAAAAATAAATGTCCTATATTCCTGCTGTGTCTGTGAACGTGGAGGAGGACACAAGAACATGAGGAAAAGAGAAATAAAAAACCCTTCCATCCATGACTGCCAGAAACATGACTGGTGGTTTAAGTGGAGCTGTCCATGGTTCTGAAATGATTCAGCACAGTGGCAGCAGCTGAGGGAGGGCTCTGTGGGAGGCTGGGACTAATAACCACGTTCTGCAGGGAATACAAGCCCTGAGGGAAGCCTTTAAGGAATTCTAATAACTTATTTTCAGGAAACTTTCCTTTATGACACACTGAAGGAAACTAGTATTAGCTACAAGGGAATTGTTCACTCATATTATAGATGCATTTACACTTAAAGGGATTGTTCAGATTATTTGAAGTGGGGTTTTAATAGTCAGTGTTTTACCTTCACTAGATGGCAGTCTGAATGCCCCCAGTTTGAAGAAGCAGAGAGGGGCACCAGCACAGAAGCTAAGCAATGAACTGCTTTGGACAGGGTCAACAGTAAAAGATATATAGCCACTTAAATAACGGTCTACTTAAAAAAACTTAACACCAGTTCAACTGTATGCTATATTTAGAATATTTTAAGTGCTTTACTTTGCCATCAGACCAACTTTTCTGACAGAAAGCTGCCATTATACAAGCCAAATATAGCTCTCCCTAAACCAACCAAACTCCACAGGTGAAATCATTAATTTTACCTCACAGAACATGGGAACTGCTATACTACCGCTGCCTCAATCTGTTGATTTGTTTGCATTAGTGTGTGACTTTGGTGTTTTAAAAGGATAATTTGGGTTCATTGAAGTCACGCAATAACACAAACAAACTAACAGACTGAGGCAGCAGTAGACTAGCAACTCCCGTGGTCTGTGGCATAAAATTGCCGTTTTCATCTATGGAGATTGGTTGGTTTGGATAGAGTAATATTTGGTGTATATAACAGCAGTTTCCTATCAGAAAAGGCTCCGTTGGAAAAGTAGAGCAATGAAAACATTCTAAATATGGTGTTCACTTAAGCTGATATTGATTTTCTTTAGGTGGACCATTTTTAAATGGCTAAAATACATTTTGTTGCTGACCATGTCCACAGCAGTACACTGCTTAGCTGCCACACTGGTACTCCTACATGCTTCTCCAAAATGGGGGCTGCCAACTGCCATCTACTGTAGATGATACACTGACTATTGATAAGTACCTAATTTCTTAAGTACCCCGCTTCAAATAATCCAAACTCTCCCTTTAATTTAAATGCTAATACAGTTCATTGACATATGTACCGAATGTGTGGCGGACATGTACAAATGCTGATGAATTACAAATGAATGACTAGTAAAGAGGCTTCACGTGGCCTCTCTCACGAGTCAGTGGTCAGGCAGTCTGGCGAGCCGGCCTCACAGACTAGCCTGCTGAGTTCTGGATGGCCTTCAGATCAGCCTGATTGGCTTGTGAGGCCTGACAGCCTTTTTTTCACAGCCATGATCTGCATCCTCATTGGTGGCGCAAAATGTTTCTAGTCTGTGGTTGGCTCCGCTTCAAACTGGGATGTCAGGGGACGGAGCTGTGAACACGACCAGAGCTCAGTGGAACTCTGGCAGAGTGCCCACGCTACAGCAGTCAGACACAGAGACAAACACACACACACACACACTCACACATGCAGCGGAAGTCTAACACCCTGTCTGTGTTACACAAAGCACCAATGCTCTCAGTCACACATCTGAAATCATGTGTGCAAGCTGAATTCCATTGATATTCTGCACAGAAACCACACATCTGTGAACACAAACATGCTTTAACATTTCTGACATTTTGCACATCTGAGTCACAGTAAAGGACCTTGTCCTTTCTTTCACCCTGCAGAGAGCAGAGGCACACAGAGAGTCAGAGAGGTTCCTGGTGTGTCAGGCTGATAGTCCCTGTGGGGCCGTTGTCTTGAGTTGTTTGAGAGAAACTGGTGAGGTTGAAGGAGATGGCATCTTTGGGGGAAGGGAGGTAATTTATCACATTAAGCTCAGCATTCAAAAGGGTTTATTGCCAGCTGTGTGTGTAAATTTGAATACAGATGTGTGCATGCACATATGATGATGCATTAATTTGTGTAGGGCAATCTCATTTGTGTATTGAATTTTAGCATCCTTTTTAAATGGCGTATCTGACAGAGAAACATGAGTGTGTGTCTTTGCAAAGGTTAACCACCAGGTGGCAGATGTTGGCTCTGCATGGTCATAAGATGCTGGACTGCTCAGTGCCACAACATTTGATCTCAGCTGCTCACGTACACATCCATGCATGCTGACGTGCATCACATACAGTTATAGTTTTCTCTATTTCTGCTGAAAACGATGCATGACGTAAGATGCACTTACATGGCCATTTCTAAATGTAAGAAGACACATTGTTTTGTCTTCAACTTGTATTTAAATGCATTCAATTTCTATTATCTTTCATATTTACGACATTTACAATTATCTGTCCTTCGTGCTAAGAAGACAGGTAGCAAAAGAGCTTTTATAATTAAAGCCTCAGCAGACTGGAATAATATACCTGCTGATATAAGATCCATTTCATCACTTGGTACGTTTAAGCATGCTCTGGTTATCAGTGGAGCTGTCATGTATACTGTATATCTTATGTTTACACTTCATGTTTATACCTAATTGTATTTGTTGATCCACTCACACTCTACTGTTTATATATGATTTACCATTTTGGCCACCTTGTGGTTTTAATGTTTTATTAAGGTAGGTGGTTTGTCTTTGTTTGTTTTTGTTTGTTTTCTTGTTTTCTTGTCATCTGCCTGTATGTTGCTGTTTTGATAATTGTATTTCTAATTTGTCACCCCCATGTTGTTATGCAGTGATTGTGAGATATGTTCGGATCCCCTTGAAAACAAGATCTCAAGGGGTGTATAATAATAATAAATAAATTTAAATATACATAAACATTTTAATCATTTATGCACATTACAGACTTAGAGTAGAATTTATTAGCCTTCACATAATCGAGTGACCAAATATAATTCACTGAACAACATACAGAACACCATCAATTCACTAGAACCAGACAACAGTTCATCAATACGTCTCCTATAGTAATGGTCAATAATGTCCTACAAGACTGGAGACAACAGGACTGGCATTAAATCAGCTCACCTCCCTGCGGCACCTACAACAGATAGTCTGATGTATCATGCTAATGTCTTTGATTGCTTTTCAGGTCTGCAATAATAATTCCTGTCACACTTCAATTAATTAAACCTGAGATGCATATGAGACTGATTGTTTTTATCCCTAATTAAATACAGTCCATGAAAAAGGAGCGATGCAAAAGAGACTGTATCTATAATTCCTCTTTATTGTTCCGTTATCATCTCAGGAACAATGCAGATTCTTCACTCTTGGCAATTTATCTCCATAAAAACTACAGACTTCATGACTAAATGAGCTTAAAATTGTGAACTGCAGAGCTGCTAGGTGGCACATAAAAAGCGAACAGTGAACTTATGAACTTTGTCTCTTTTTTCGACTCTCTTTACTTTTATCCAAGCTGTTGAATGGTGCTGTGCAGTTAATCATTGTGGGGTTGAGGGTGTGTGCGTGTATGTGTGTGTTCATCAGATGGCTGGGGGCTCAGTGGTATAGACAGCCCCGGGTAATTATCAAGTCAAGTTCTGACCCCGTGACCAGAACACCTCTTAGAGAATCAGTCAAGAGCACATGTCAAACAAATAAAGCTTTCAACTGTGCAATTTAATTTCCTCGCAGGTGGCCAATCTTGCAGAAAATAGCAGAAACGGGAAAATGACCACACTCCGTGTCGTTCTGGCAGTATTATAAGGACTCTGCACTTCAAACTTCGCCGCTATGAAATTCTCTCTCATTCTTCTTTTCTGTTACTATATAACTCCATTTTCTCAGTCTGAGGGCATTTGGCGGTCTCCTTCTTTCACTTCAGGAGGAAGGTAAAGTGCTGAACGTGTGCAGAAAATTAAAGGTGAGCTGGTGTGGAGCAGATCAAGTACAATGCAGAGCCCATTACAGGGATTCAACATGTGTTGCTGATCGACAACACTAGCTCTGAATTCTCTGTCTGAATACACAGGCGGGCAACAATACAATCAGTCAAAATGACATGTTTGCTTTAAGTGGGTGGAGGAGGAAACATTGTGCATTGTGAGAAAGATCAAGAAGAATAGTTTTCCAGACGGACTCAGACTCCGACTGGATGGTGGGTGGTCAACCACACACAGAAATAAATGTGAAGGGATACAGTTGAGAATTTGAAGGTCGCAGCATTGAAGATCACAAATTGGACTGTGAGCATTTTGTTCAGAGCTTTTTGGTTCATATTTTCCCTCTATTAAACTTCTTCAAGGCATAGTTCTGATTATTTGATGTGGGGCTAAATGACAGACTTATTGATAGTCAGTGTATTACCCATAGCAGACACGTTATTTAACGTAGTTATTATTTTTTAATTTAAATATCACTCTCCAAACCAACCAAACTCTGTGCGCAAAATCAGTCATTTTACCTTACAGCCTCCACTTGTTTGTGTTATTGTGTGACTTCAGTGACCAGCGGCTGACCAGGAACTCCTGTGTTCTGCAAAGTAAAATGACTGATTTCACCCATGGAGTTGGTGAGGAGAGCATGATATTTGGCTTATATAACTGCATTTTCCCGCCGGAAGAGGCTATTTGACAGGAAGGTAAAGCGGTGAAAAACTTCCAAATATGGCATACACTCATACTGATATTAATTTTTTTGGTGGACGTGTCTTTTACGTGGCTAAAATCCATTTTGCTGCTGACCTTGTCCACAGCGGTTCATTGTTCATCAGTTCATTCATTCCGTCCTGGTTCTCCAAACTGGGGGCGTCCTGACCTCCATCTAGTGCAGGTAATACACTGACTATTGATAAGTACCTCATACAACCCCACTTCAAATAATCAAAATGATCCCTTTAACCCAGCATCACATCTAAACTGACCATTTATGAATATAGAACATGGTGAAATGGCTGTTTGTATAATACAAATCTAATCATTTCAGAGAGTACAGTCTGTACAGGTAGCCAAATAACATCATGCAAAACAGTGCAGCTTGTTTGCCAGCTAGACGACACTCTCCACAGTCATTTCTGTCCAAAGCACATTACAGTAAAATAACTGCATTTATTTTGAGGATGAGTGGCCCCAGTGGGATTGAAACCACTTCCCCACAGCAATGTTGGTGTCATCTCTACCCACAGAGCTGAACTACACCTAACAGTGAAACTTACTCTCACCTCAACTCTCCACTGCATTCTAAATTTCACCAGCTTTTGATTTGCTGCATCTTAAAACACTTCCCTGCGTTGCTCCAGTCTGTTTCAGTGGGAAACATCGATAAAATGTTGGTGATAAAGCTGCATTAGGAAAACACTGTCAACACATGGTGTGACACACACTTACTAAGACATCTGCTCACAATGTTTGTGATCTCTAATATGTCTGTGTGTTCTGCGTATGAGTCAGCACAAATGAAATGCATTAAACAAAATATTGATGTTCATTTATTTCTTCGTGTTTCTAGTAACTAATAAAGTGTCCTTTAGCATTTTGCTCCTGCAATTGTCTAATTTCCTCAAGGGGAACACAAAACTTTCAGTTTTTTTAACCAACACACAGAAATCAATGGTCGGTGAAATAATCCTGAGTTATTTCAAGAAATACTATACTCATTTAAATTAAAAAAATATTCTTCTAGCTTCCAAAGTATTTAATATTCCAAAAATAAAATCTCATCTAGAGACTTGAGTAAAATCCAACTAAGCGGCCACTGTGATTTGAATGTGTTCAAAAATAGAACAGGTCGCAAAATTATCATAATCAAAATCTCTTTTGCTCCCTCAGCTCTATCTGTCAGCTCTACTTGACTCCTCTCCTGCAAAGCTGCAGCTGGGGTTGAAGATGCAACAGTAACATGATATATTTGTGCATCTCAATCACAAGCCAGCTTATATTTAGCTGGGCAGTTGCTCTTGCACTGGACCCTTCTTTATTTTTGCTAAAATTATCTTGGTTTTTGAAAGGTGCCAAACTGCCATTTGTGATTTGATACTAATTGTAATGTAATCAATTGTGCCACCACTGCTGACATAAATAGATCAAGAACAATCACAAGTATTAAAGAGCTGAAATTTGACTATCTTGAGAAAATAAATTACATTTACACCCCACAAACATGTTATCATCATTACAAAAAATACTTTATCCATCCAAAAGTACTATATAACGATTAATTACTATCATATAATAAAGAGTCTGTCTCTCACCTGTCCCTGCTCTCTGTATGAGGAGTGTCGCCTCAGCTCCCACAGGACACTCTTTGAGCATCTCCACCACTCGTCCGTGTCCAGCTGCAGCCACTGGCTGCTGGTTCACCTCCAGTATCAGGTCTCCCTCTATCAGTCCCGATGCTCCTTGTGAGCCCGGCTCCAGCACCTGCACCTCAACAGCACAACACATCCACTGTCATACAATTTG
>JAJHUR010092640.1:9366-25348 GCA_027495735.1 Lutjanus campechanus
CCCCCAACCACTACAACAATGAAGTAGCATCCAACTCGCTGGACTGAAACTCCATCATTCCATATTTCCACCTGAAGTCATTTTATGATTGTTATGAAAAAAAAATGCTGCTGGATCTTGTTTTGTCACATAGAGCTGAGAATTATGCTTACACAGGAAATTAATATTTAGTTTGAATTGGATCCATTTTCTCCTGTAAGCGGCAGTGTATTAGAGGCCAACAGGGACACCTTAAGGTCTGTATTAGTATTCAATCCTCTGCTGCCCAAGTGTCACCGTGGGAATGTTATTGAGATCTGCAGGAGCTCATATAACAGCCATTCACCAGTCTATGGAAAATAGTCCAGCACTACTAAGAAACACAAACACTCAGTTGCTCTAAAGTCAATTCTTTTCCTGACATATATTGTTCTTTCAGTTGGCATTGTTTCTCTAACCAGATCTATTGTAATTACAGGTACATTTGGCTGGACAAGTGCCACAGAGTTAACCTGAGAGGATATTGCTTTGAGATGTCACACAAGGTCACCGTGACTACGTGACAGGCTGCCTTGTTCAACAATTCAGCTAAAATAACGTCACCTTTAAAGATGGGCCTTATGAGGGCATTTGTCCTAAGAAGAGTCCATTCAGTGTGTTATCAGAAGAATGAAAAACCACCCTGGAAATCAACATAATGTATTCTCCGTAACACACTGGGCATAACAGCCTTAAAAATAAGTATTTTTAGCTTTAGCATGTGGCTCCCAGTGTATTGGCTTGTGGCCCCTTAAAACCAAGAAATTCCATTCAACCAAATTGTTTTTCCTTCTCTTCATTTTAGGCTGTAGGCTATTATTATATATTAGTAATTTTTCGTCCTTAAGTTAGTTACTTCACCTAGCTCATGTTTCCACTGCTCCAACAAACACCAACTCTGGTCTAATCAAAATAAACCCTTAAGTCACTGAGGTAAGTCCAACTTTCCTCTCGCTCCTCTCCCAGTGATATTTTCACATCTTATTTTGACCAAACCAGAGTTGGTGATTCTTGGAGCACTGGTGAGTTGGAGCATTGTGTGAGTATATACAACACTTACAGTTGTTTTTTTTAAATGTAGTGTTTTTGAATATTTTGATAATCACCTCAGTTCATTCAATAACCATTAGCAACATTAGCTATCAAGTTATCATCGTCTTCTTCGTTCAAATGAAATTGCTTTGTATAGTTCTTGAGCATTTTGATAAGTGTCTTAGAAAACTGTTAGCAGCATTAGCTAGCCAGTTAGCATCGTCTTCTTCGTTCAAACTCTACGTAAACAATATCAAGCTCAACCAAAAGGTCTTGGCTAGTCTTTCCTTTGTTTCAACAATCACCAGCTCTGGTTTGGTTGAAATAATCCCTGAATTCACTGAGGTACATATGAAAATATTCTGGCTGCTCACGCTGTTTCTCCCCTCTATGTCTCACTCCTCTCCTGGTGATATTTTCACACCTAACTCAGCGAAATAAGGGTTTATTTTGACCAAACCATAGTCGGTGATTGTTATAGCAGACCAAGATGTTTTTGGTGAGTTTGATTTTATTTCTGTCACATGTAAGTGAAGAAGGCAATGCTAACTAGCTGGCTAGCTAGCTAACAATGCTAATGGTTATCTGAGACTAACAACTAACAACTAACCATTGTGAAAAGCGAAGTAACTAAATTAAGGATGAAAAATCACTAAGTTTGTTGGCATAAGTAACGCTATTTTAGAAAGTTGAAGTCCCTTTCCTTCTCCTTCTAATGTTAGCTTGTGGAGGGAGAAAGTCATGATGTCACTTAGTCCTTCTAATTATGTAGCTTCACAGTCTGGTACTCCAACAGTTTAATGACAAATGTTGACTTTACTGACTTGTAATTTTTTCTTTTAAATTGACAAACATCATGTATGTGATTCATGGCACAATTCAGAGGGGATCAGAAATTTTTTGTCCCTCACCACTGACTACAGTTCGTGTTTTTTCTGAAGTAAGATCCCATGGAGACTTTGGACTTCGGCTCTCTGTAGCGTTGGCAGGAAGTAAACAGACATGCAGCTTGTAAAACGAATATGTCACACACTAGCCCACATTGTGCAAGCAGAGAATTTACAGACTCTCAAGGAAGTATATGTTGCCAGTGCTTCACAAGAATAAAGGCCAAACTTGGATTAAAGTTGTGAAAAATGTGTGTTTTTTTCTGTCTGATCCCTTTAAACATCTTGTAACACTTAAATGTCCGGGGCCTCTTGAGTTTCAAATGGCGAGGATAGGTGAGGAACCACTGCTTTACATGACAAACAAAACGGCCATATAAGACTTTGAACCTGCAATTTTATAGTTCTGTTTATCCTACCAGACAACAGATCATTAGAGGACCCCATTTTCAAGCCACATTTGTCCGACACACTGTCGTGTATTCACACATCATAAAAGCATGAAAAGGATGCTAATCTGTATCTGGCTTTACTCGCATGTTATGTGTACTGTATGATTCCCTTCCCAAAGCTGCTGGATGTCACTGTTATGTGCTGATTAGAATCCCAACCAGCCCTCCTTTTCAGTCCTTGTTTCAGGGGAGCAGGAGGAGGGGTTTGGGGAGAATTTTTGAATGGAAGCCCCACAAAGCATGCCTTTTCATGGGAATGAATCCCCCTTTAGCCGAAGATCTCACCCATGGACCAGGGAAGCAAAGACCTGGAACTAATTACACTAACGAGTTCACCCTGATCCCTGTAATAGCGAGTGAGTGGAATCATTAACAGCCATTTAAAACACGCAGATGTACGTGCACTTGGACACACAGAGCTAAATAAATCAAATACAAGAGCTTACATATGGTTCTTTTGCTGCCCCGTGGGTCTGCAGGGTGAGATTCCTCAGTTCTTCTGCTATATGCCAACAACAACTGTCCCTCTGGTATTTCATTGCCTCCTCTCCTGCCTGAGAACAACAACGCTCTCCAAAAAAAGCATATACATGCTCTAGGCTCAACAAATGCACATGGGGGTTTGAAATTCAGCTTGTGAGCGGACCCCTTCCCAAAAAAAAAAAAAAAAAACAGTGCCTGAATGGAGGAGGAATTTAAATCTCAATGCATCGTTAGGCTGGAGACATCACGTTGGCATTGAAGCACTGCCAGCCTGAGAGGCTGTGCCAGCCCCAACGCTCTGAGAGAGTCTGACAATAAGCACAGAGCAGGCGGCAGCGAAGCAGCTCAGGCTGCAGGGATCTGTCACAGACTGAGGAGCAGGACTCACTCCAAGGATAACATCAGAAATTGGCTTGTTTGTGGACCTAAAACAGCGAGAACATAACAACAACAGGGTTGAAAACAAAGATTGATGGAGGGGTTAATGGACAGCAGCAGTCTCCTATGGGACAGTGCTGAGGACAGTGGACAGAGCAGGTGGGGACAGCGCAAAGGACACTGACTCCTACAAACACAGTGTATCGCTGCAACAACGCTTCGACGTCCCTGCAACATTACACCGAAAACGTTACATCACAACGTTACTGCAACATTACGCTTAAAATATTACGCTACAGCGATGTTACCGCTACATTACAATTGAAACACCGTACTGCAGCCACGCCAGTGCAACATTACACTTAAAAGTTGCAGTGATTTTATCTCAACACAAAAAACATTTTGTTGCAGGAACATTACTGCAACATAACACTTAAAAATATTATGTTGCAGTTATGTTACAGCAACACATTACACTCAAAAGATTACGTTGCAGCGACATGACTGCAACACTTGAAACATTGCAATGGAGCGATGATACCGCAACATTACACTCAAAACGTTACCTTGCAGCAATATTACTGCAACGTTACACTTAAAACGTTACATTGCAGTGATGTTACGTCAACATTACACTCACAATATCTGAAACACTTAAAATGTTACATTGCTTCAACGTTACGGCAATATTTCACTTGAAATGTTACGTTGCAGCAATATTACTGCAACATTACACTTAAAAAGTTACATTGCAGCAATGTTACAGCAATAATTAATTTAAAATGTTACATTGCAGTAACGTTACTGCAACATTACGCTTATAACATTGCGTTGCAGTGATGTTACTGCAACATTACATTAAAAATGTTACGTTGCAGCGATATTACTACTACATTACACTTACAATGTTCTGAAACACTTAAAATGTTACATTGCTGCAATGTTACAGCAATATTTCACTTGAAATGTTACGTTGCAGCAATGTTAGTGCAACGTTACACTCAAAACTTCGCAGCGACGTTACTTCATTACATTTACAATGTTCTGAAACAACTTAAAATGTTGCATTGCAGCCATGTTACTGCAACATTACGCTTAAAACATTACATTGCAGCGATGTTACTCACCACTAATCACGTGGTAACATAAAACTTAAAATGTTAAGTTGCAGCAACGATACTGCAACATTACATTTACAGTAAAATCTTACGTGGCAACGTTACACTTAAAATGTTACATTGCAGCAACATTCCACCAACCAGCCTGTCTTAGAAGGGAAGTTGCATGCAACATACCAGCGATATGTCACAGTGATGTCACAACATTTCCAAAAAGTGGTGGAAACACTGGGACAACATACCAGTGACGTTAACATGCTGGCCAAGACACTCTGGAATTTGACTTAGTATGTTCCTACAATGTTACATGTGACATCACATGTTATAAAAATTATGTTGAAACAGGTTCCTGTGATGACTTTGTCAGTATAGGCTGGAACAGAGAGGAGCATCAGTTCAGAATTATCCAGCCATGCCATTAGTGGCAGGATGTCTCATTGATACAACTCACTGTGTGACCTGACAGAAAAACACTTGTTCCCTCAATGACGTAAATGCACCAACTATAGTCTCCAAAACTCCAAATTCCTGTTGATATGTCCCACATTTTTATGATAATAAAGGGACAAAAAGAAGCTTGAACGGCGCTGTGAACTCCTGTAGTTTGATAACAACATCCACACCCATGTGCATGATGACCTAAATATTCATCTCATCCCATACACGCATCTGTAATGAGGCTTCTCAGCACAACCACCTTATACGAGTCCCGTCACAGCCCATGTTTGCAACAATAACAAAAAAAAAAAGAAGCTGAATCTAGACCAGCTTATAGGTTGTTATGTAACATTCAGTATAGGATAGCTGTCTGTATGTGGACTCACCGTAAAGAGTAAAAGGCTGCTGTTGTGACTTTGTCCTTTCTGTCTCAAGCCCGGCCGTCCAGCATGGCAGTAAGACTTTGCTCGAATGAAGTATGTGCGCCTTTACTCGGCGCTCGGCAGCCCCCGCGGAGAGATGAATGGCACGGCACTTTATTATTCCTTCCTCCTCACAGTCCCACAGAGAAAATTTACAGTCGGAAGCAGCAGCTTCACCCTTGGCAGGAATAGAGACTTCTTCTTCTTCTTCTTCTTCTCCAAGAGGAGACAGCGGACAGCTCCGGTGCTGAAATCTTTTTTCCTTTTTTTTTCTCTCTCTCTTTCTCTCTCTCCACCCTCCTCCTCTTCCTCCTCCTTCTCCTCCTCCCTGAGCTACTCCCTCAGCATCTGAGGAGACACAGCCTGAGCAGTCTGCTGCTGCTGCTGCTGGCAGTTCAGATGAGGCAGGAGGTGCAGACTCACAGACGGCCACTGAAGTTAAATCACGGATTTATAACCATCATATTTGCAGCACCCCCCTCATCCTCCTCCCCTCGTCCTCCCGAGATCCCATGCGAGCTGGTCGTGATCATTTAGGTTAATAACTTGTGGGCTCTCCAGTCATGAATTGATTGGCCACCAGGACCACCAGGCAGGACCCCGTAGTTCCAAAAAAAAAAAAAAAAAAAAAAGAATGACGTTAGGAAAGATGCTTCCTCAGCAGCCAATTATTTCACACAGGGATTTAAAAACGTTAGGGGGAGCATTTGGAGAATGTGAGAGTGTGTGTGTGTGTGTGCAGCTTGAAGAGTCACATTTTTCGGCATAAGAGGAGGGTGGTGGGGGGTATGTTTCACAGTAAGAGAAGCCTGGAGTCAGAATTTAGCACGCGAGTGTGACATGGAAGCATCTTATGCATGCAGAGCTGCTTCTGCACAGTCCAGATTACTGCGTACTGCTCAATAATTTGTTCATATTTTACAAATATTATTCTGTTGTTTTTGGAGATGTTTTTTTTTTTGTTTTATTTGTTTTTTGTTTTTGTTTTGTTTTGTTTGTTTGTTTTGTTTTTGTTTATGTGTGTTTTGGGTTTTTCTTTGATTTGTTTTTCCTCCTGTTGTTCGTTGTTGTTGTTTGTTTGTTTGTTTGTTTGTTTGTTTTGTAAATGCACTAAGCTACCATTATGATGCACATACTTGCTTTAACTTTGATGCATACATGCAGCTTGGGTTATTGGTGGGAATCCTGATATGTGAGTGGGGAAAAGGGCCCATTGTCACTTTTCAATTCTCAGTTTTTCTTGTACTATGTTTATTGTTCATATATTTCATCATATTTATTGTATGTGAAAACCTGCTTGGCCATAAACCCAGATTCTGATTCTAATGCTAAAACACATTAAAAACTGCTGGAAAAATCCAGTAATTTTCCAGTTTGGTGAGTGATCCTCCCAATGATAACCAAACTGTCATATGAATTTTGAAAATAAACCCGTGCTGTCCTCCTTAAACACCAGGAAATATCCAGTATACCGAATGCCATCTTCCTATTACTATTACAGTAATATACTGCCGGTGAAGCTGCTTCTGGCCCAGGCCCTGCAGTCATCTGCAGATGGGGTCCAGGACGCTATTGAATTAGTGTTTATTTATTATTGATCACCATCTTTATGATTTCATATAGACAGTGGCCAAGAGATAAAGCAGAATTTCTCTTTCACAGCAAAAATACATCCATAACTTAAGCGATACCTTCATACTGTCTCTTTATACAATTTTCTGGACATTTAGCAACATAGTCACCTGACATTATATGTATACTGTAACTAGTTATTATTTTATTATTGATTAATCTGTCTTTTTTTTTTGATTAATCATATAGCCAAAAAAGTCAGAAAGTAATTAAAAAGGCCCATCAAAATTTCCCAGTGCACATTATGACATCTTCAAATCACTTGTTTGTTCAAAACCCAAGGACATGTCATTTAGATTCATATTAAACAGCCAATCCTGACATTTGAGAAGCATTTGGCATTTTTGCTTATTGCTTATTGCTGGTTATTAATATTCTGTCAATCTACTAAACTATTAATCTTCCGGCATCAGTCTTATATAATAAAAAAGTACAAGTGAAGTATACTGCTGAGATGCTGAGAGGAGAATACTGAAGACATGAAAATCTGCTTCTAAATTCTAAAACTTCTGGCTTTTTTTTTTTTTTTCCAAAAGTGGAATGATCCTCACAATGATCACCAAATCATCATATGAATACATTTGAAAACAGCTTGTTTTCTTTAATGACTTTCAGTCATCATCAGACTTCCTGGTAATATCATCAGCAGAGATCCAGTAAACCAGTGAATTATTGTTGTTTTATTGTTGATCACTACTATTTTGACTTTTGTTTGAATGGCCCATTCAATCTAATGGTCAAAAAATGTAAAAACATAATTAAACAAAATATCTCTTTTACAACAGAAATATGTCTCCAACTCTTTGAATATCTTGAAACTGTCTTTTTAAATAATTATCTGGACATTTAGCAACATACTTAAGTGAAAATGGACTAAATGTAAGCATCTGTCATACAGCTGCAACTAATGATTGTTTGGTAACAGTTGCTATGAAGATCATGCATATAAGGCATTATAAGCACACTCATATGACACTGCAATGCATCTATATGGCTTTATAAAACTATTTTTTGATGTTTACAATCAGTGGTGAATATACGTATTATAAGTTCAGCACTCATAATGATTTTCATTTATTGATGTTTATAAGACACCATTTTCAGAAACTTAGAGAACTGTTCTAACCTGTCATAGCAGGTTATAAATTCTATGTATGTGTCTTTATAACTGGCTAAAGTTACAGTAGATTTAATTTGTTGTATAACTCAGATTCTTAAATCAAACACTGTTGTCACTTTGGCATTGACTTATAAAGCATTATGAATGCTGAACTCACCACACATTATGTCAACAACTTACAATATCTTATAAACCTTCTTATCAAGCCTACAAATGTCTTAAATTATAATGTCTTAAGAATGTGTTTATAATGCATTATAGATATGACCTGCATAAAAAGTTTTACTGATTGTTTTAATTATTGATTTGTTTGTCATTTTCTTTGTATTACTGTAATTGTATAGACAAAAAAGTCTGAAAGCAGTTAACATGTGACATCTTCATTGCTTGCTTTAGAAAAACAAAAAAAACAATAAGACATGTAATTTACATTGATATTAAACAGCAAATCCTGACATTTGAGAAGCTGGAAGCAGTAAATGTTTGGCATTTATGCTTATTGCTTATTGTGGGTTATTAATATTCTGTCAATCTGCTCCATGATTAAACCATTTATTTCAGTGCTGTGTCTCAAATGCTGCAAAAATGTCCACAACTGTGAAAATATCCCACCCAGATGATATATTATCTCCATTCTATCAACATACAAGGGAATTCATTTTGCCTGCAATATTAATTTTTCTTTGGCTCAGAAAGTTCTGTGATTAGAAATCTTTGTTCTTTCATTAACAGAAAACTATCACAATAGCGGGAACACAGATATATCTCAGTATTAGAAGAATTAAGAGTGGGTAAAAAAAAAAATATTTCAAAGTTGTATTATAATAATCTCTAGTTATGTGGTTCCTTCCTGCATCAGTGTTACATAAAATTGATTTACTTACTGACATGTTTGTGCAAAAAATAATAAATAATCCTTCACAAGGAGAATATTAAAGCCTGAAATCCATCTATGTGTCAACATTTCTTGATGTAATCATGCCTTAAAAAGACAGGAACATGCATGTAGGAGATAAAACATGTGTATATGTGGTGTGATGGCCTTCAAAGGTAAAAGCTGAGTCAGTATCATTACAGTCATATGAAAGCCAGCTTCTCCAGTGCCTGTCCACAGCAGAGTGTATGGTTAATGTATGAACGGCTGTATGCACCATGTCCCACTGTGTTGTTCCATAGCTTGCTGGTTCAAATGGAGGGCCATACATTATTAATGAGGACGTAAGTGCACACTGACCCATTGGTCTTGAGGTGCTTGGCCTCTTTTCTCAGCGGGGGGGAGGAAGAAACGGTCAGCTATGGTATGTCACAGGGGGAACCTGATCCCTCACCTACCTGCTGTGACACTCGTTCCCAGTAGTCACCTCTGCGCTTTACAACACAAATAGGATATGGATTTTTTTTCTACAAGCTGGTTAGATTGTGTTAGGCAACCACAGAGTTCTTCCACTTGGAACCCTTCCAAATGGTTGATGGCTAGAACCATCTGCCAAATGTCTCACCCAGAATCCCCTGTGAGAAGTTCTAAAGAGAACCCTTCAGTGAAATGGTTCCCTTTTGGGGGGCTCAATCCGTAATCTTTTAATCTTCTCACATCAGGATTCTACCAAGAACCATTTTACATTCCAAGTTTCATCCAGAACCCACTCAGTGTTCTATCAAGAACCCTTTTATATTCCTTGGGTTTCATCTAGAACCTACCCAGGCTTTTCCAGTGGGAGAACATTTTAAATTCCAAGGACTTAATCTACTTCCGACCGAGGTCATTCTACCGAAAACACTTTTATATTCCAGGGGTTTCATCTAGAACCTGCCCAGGGTGTTCTATCGAGGGCCCTTTTAAGTTCCAGGGGGTTCATCTAAAACCCACGCAGTGTGTTCTACCGAGAGCCATTTTATCTTCCAAGGGTTTCATTATTGAACGCCATCGACTGTGTTATTGTTACCATTGTTTATAATGAGAAGCCACCTATTACCATACATGCGTTCAACAATCCTTGAAGCACTTATTCTTCCAAAAAGGGTTCTTTAGATGAAAGGGTTCTTAATGGAACCCCTAGTCTTACAAAGAACCCCTAACAAGCTAATTCTTAAAAAAGAGTTCTTTAAAAAGGAGTTCTTCAAAAGAAAATGGCTCTAGGTAGGACCTCTGCTCTTCGGGAAAAAGCCTTTTGAAACCCTGATTTCTAAGAGTGCAGGCAGGCTATCTGTGTGTTTGTCTACAATATTAAAAAAAAAAACACGGAGCACTTTCAGGTGAATATAAATGAGTCTTTAAGAGGAGAGGAAAAGTCGTAAATAGCTCACTATTTAAACCTTTATTTCACTTTTTCTTACAGAAAGGGCTCTAAATGAAGACAAGTGGGGGGTGCAAAGCCGAGCTTGGAACGCCTTTAAAAGAAGAATTAGGCTGGGAAAGTAAATAGCAATGGCTTCAGTTCCTCTTTCAGAATAATGGTCTCGGTGGAGCAGTCTGTCATTATTAACAGTCCATTCACAGTCCAGTTGCATTCTCACTGTGATAGCATTCCCATGGATCTTGGAGTTGGACTTTGGGGCTGTGCAATCACTGCCTTTTCAGCGCTGAATTGCTTCCCCTGATTGGGCCGTTTGAGGGAGCAGTAATTGTACCTTTCTCTTCACTTGTTCCTGTGGTGATAGGATGTCACCGCAGGAGCACCAATTAGAGAAACTGGTCCTTATTCTGTCATGTTATTAACCTCCCCACAAATCGCCTCTTCGTCCAATATGTGGGAGGCAATTATTTACAATCCTTTAAGGTGAAGAATTAGTGAGCCTCAGAGGTGCTTGGAGGTTACCTTTGGGCAGGCTAGCTGTTTGGCCCTGCTTCCATTCTTTTTGCCAAGCTAAGCAAACCACCTGTAGCTTCATGGCGATATCTTCATAATTACCTCACACATACGACAGTGGTATCAATCTTCTCGTCTAAATCTCAGCAAGAAAGTGAGTGGTGGATTATCTGAGTAACTGGGTCATTATTCCGAGGAAAGAAACATTACTGTTGAGATTTTGAAATTCATTTTTTCATGCTTTGACCACCACAGGCTGAGTGCAATATAGTTCTATTGTATTTGAGAGAAGGCAGAGATCTCTACGGCCGATATCTCCAAAATTCGACAACTCATACCAAAACAATCTAGATGGGTAAACAGCACTTGGAGAGAACTTAGGGTGAACTGTCCCTCTTTCCAACACCAAGAGTGATTATATAGGCCTGGACTTGCACTGACCCAAGTGAAAGTATCTGAACAAACAAGATACTGAAGTCACAATGGAGCTAACAAAGTCAAAACTAGTACCTCAACAGTCAAAGCAACATTACACATTTCCAGAAACAATGGACCTTGTGTGTGAATGCTTTCTCATTTTTCTCTTATATTTCTTCTTGCACAAAGCAATAAGAGGGAAATAAGAAAATCCCGTGGAAACATTGACAGCCAAATCTGTTCTTCCCACCTGTGCATGTTGATGAATTGCATTTGATTTTACTATGCCAGGAAATGTGCAAGTAGCATTATGGAAATGCCTCAGTAAATCCATATACAGTAAGGGCAACAGACTGAAGCCACTGACCTTTGACAAGTAACGTCAAAAAAACATTGGCTTTACACAATGAAACTTTCACACAGCTAGTTGCTGAAACAATTTCCATGGAACTGGACAGTTAACATGAAGTCTTTATTGTGCATTTTGATCTGTTTTATTGTTTTCTCTCTAGATTATATCAAGTTGGAAGGGTCATTGTAACTACATTTGCATCTTTGTATGTTTTTTCATATCATTTTGGTGCATTAATGTTTGGCTACTCAAATGACCACTGGTTTCTTTCACATTCTAGCATAGCTACACCTAAGCTACTGTAGCAGTAATGTTAGCCACCTGCTAACAAACTTTGCTTGGTCATACTGGGTCATATTTCACTCAATATTCACTGCTATGTTCAAGTTTTCATCCAGTACAGGTGTGTATATGCTGCTCTCATATTTCATTCATACTGTTCTCTCATGAATTATTAATGAATTAGTATGGCTTTATGTACTTACAGCATGTATACTTTACATATTGTGGTTTCTTCACAGCATTACTGGTGTCTAGCTGCATTCTGGAAGCTGCCTTAGTCTTTTATAGTCATGGAAAGGCTTTTCATTTCAGCATGACACCTGTCCCAGATCCCATGACCTTCATCATTGTACCACAGTGTGCTGCTCGGGACTCACTCGTCCTTTTTGGATCATTTCACATAAAAGGGGGCTGAATATGTTACTGAAAGCTGAGAGGACAGATGCCATTATATTCCTTTTGGTCGAACACTTAAAAAGAACAAAGAAGACAAGTACTCCAGTCTTTTTCATGTGGTTCTGGACCCATCCTCAATGAAATACAAAACAGCAGGAGATGTCACTGATCTTGTCCAAACACCACATGTGTTTGCATGAATATTCCAAGACCATTACAGATATTCAAGAGTTGTATCAGAGCCCTGCAAATTAGAAGAGGCATATTTAGACATCGGAGTTTTACCCAGCCAAATACAAAACAGGGACAACAGCAGCTTAAATATTCATTTAAATATTTATAAAACTGACCATAAAATGTATGCAGGGGTTTTCATGCTGTTTGTGTAACTGGATTTAAACTCTTTAATATGAGCTTGACTTGGATATAAACTCTGTGTTGTTTCTGACTGCAAACACTCAGCAAACCAATAGCTAAAGTTTTGTCCACTGGAAGGACATCCTAGTGGGAAGAGAGTCGAGTTAATTTTACCCTGCATGTTGGGTTGATTGGGTTACCCAGCATGTCCAGAAGTACAATGAACCCAGCGTACTGGGTAAAAGTAACTCAACATTGGTGATTTTTCGGCCCAGCATATGAGCTGATTATACTACCCAATATGCATGTTCGGTAGCCCAGTGACCCCAACATGCTAGGTAAAAGTTTGTTTTGTTTTGTTTTTTTTCCTCCCAACATATTGGGTTGTATAATCCAGCCCAACCCAACATGCTGCATTGTTATAATTCTTTGCTGGATGCACCATGGATGTATTAAGAACAGGATACTGGATGCAAAGATGCTGCCTATTCTGTCCAGTGAGAACTGCTTGTCTGGTGCATACGCTAGTTTTATAGCTGTCCAGGTTTACTTTGGCAGTATGCATCCCACTGATAATATTCTGGAGTGTTTTTCTCGCTGGCCCTGCCAACAAGTTCTAGCTTGGCCCATAGACTTTACATTGTGATGACATCACAGATCTTTAAGGCACTGAGGAAAGTTTCACGAATCTGAAACCTCCACCGATCAAAAATTCATAGTAGTAAGAGTCTGACCTTTACTGACTTTGTTTGCAATTGTGTCCAGTCAACAGTTTTACAGTTGGCTCATGGGGAAAATGTTTTTTGGGCTGCGGAGAAATTTTTCACTGCAATTCTTCAAGTGGCCACCGGGAAAGTTTGGAAGCAAGCCTTAAACCTCAACTCAGTGGGTGTCTGACGCTGAACGAGAGCAGTGGCTGTCACTCTTTCCTTGGCTTAGGGTGTGTGTGTGTAAAATGACGTTAAATATGCATACATGCAGATGCGCCATACAGAAGCAGGATTTTGGATTGGATTGATTTCAAAACAAGCAATTCATTTGCAAATCTAACATTACTGTGGTTAAGTCTGCCACAGTGTAAACAGTAGCAACAGTAACGACCAGGGCTTAGCAAATGGTCAATTACATACACATTAAGAGCTTTTCTCCTCTTCTCTTTTTCTCCTTTTGTTTTGATCATCATACATTGTTAGACGGTGATGGTTGAGTCTTTCCAAAAGTCTTTATTTCCAGACGTCATACTTTATTCAGCTCCCATGGCTGAACAACAAGCAACAAACAGAGAAACTCAAAGATACAGAGGTCAAACATGATAATTGCCCTGAGGGAGTGACAGCTGTGAATGCAAAATCATTGTTGCAAGTCACATTATCTAAACATTTATTCAGCATTTTAGAGAAAGATCTTGACTGCAGGGGTTTAGGATCAGAGTGAAGGCTGTGGATGAAAATCGTTTGGTGCAACATGATCAGATTAACTGGAAGATGACTCAGCCTCGCATCTGAACACAATGTGGATTAGGAAAGAAAGATGGAGGGATTTTAGAACTTTACTGTAAATGGAAAACTCATTGTACATTTATTATTAAGTGTATTATAACCCGCTGATAGTGAGGAATATTTCTTTTTCATTCAGAAAAATGCACGGTACCCATATAATCAAGTGTATCCTTCCTAAGCATGGCTTTAAAGGCTATAGACTAGGAATACCTGTTGATGCCAGTACAAACGCTGTTGCTAGGAAACTCATCAGTCTTGCAGCTGATTTAGCTTCACTCCAAATCAGACAAATTTATTTTGCAAAGTTTGAAATATGATTTGAAGATTTTTAGAAACTGCACGATCATTGCCTGGGGTCCAGATCTTCAAATCTGCCCACTCCATCAAGTTGAAATAAAGTGTAACAAGTTCAGGCTAGCGCACTTAGTCTCCCAGACAACAACTTGTTTTATACAACTTTGTCTCTCAGAGGAAGAACTCTGAATCATGCAATAAAGCCTGCCTTCACAGATTTTCATAGGAAAGTTTGTATTGATTAAATGTCCCTGTTGTTTCATATATACTGTATATCATTAAAGGACCAATGCATAGGATTTAATGGTACCTAGTGTTGAGCTTGTAGATTGCAAGCATTGCATCTCACTCAACCTATGGTGGCAGAGAAACTCAAACTCGCAAAACACGAAGGCACTATCTAGACCCATTGTTTGGTTTGTCCGTTCTAGGCTATTGAAGAAACATGGCGGTATAGGTGCTATCTACGGGAGTACGTTGGGTTTTATGCTCCCCCAAAGTTAAAAATGGGACGACCCCCACAATCCTGAGGTAAAGCAGGAAAAAACACAGTTGTGAAATTGCCATAGACTAATAAATTCCATTGGCATTTGAAAGCACTACAAATGAAGTTGTAGCAGCTGCTATATTATTCTTAATAATTAATTTACATGATGAGGCATAATGTATGTTTTGTTGTTCTCATGTATTACCGGCCAAGCACAGAGCGCTGTAATGAACGCTCTTTAATGAAAAGACTAAAGAATGATGATGCAAAGTGTGCGCTGCACTCTAAGGAGGTATAAAATGTGCTGGGCCGAGGTTTGCTCCCACGTTTGGAGTCCTCGACAAAACTCCAAGTGAAAGTCCACTGCAGACTGCAGCATATTGATGGATTTACCTTCAGCAGTTGGCTCTGGTGAAATGTGCCTCTCACTGAAAAAACACAGCCAAAATCTCCTGAAAAATCCATCCAAAATCTCGCACCATGTGAGTGAGAGCTTTTTAACTTTGAGTGCCAGCCTCAGCAGTGGCCTCAGAACATGAACAGAATATGGAATCTGTCTCAGCTCAGCTTAACAACATGACTTTGAAAATACCAAATAACTCCTATAATAACTCCTTTAACGAATTTCATTCATTTATAATACAAAGAACTGTAAAATAGCACTCCCATGAAGCTGTTCATACAGATATTGATGATTCGCATTTTATTATCCTCGCAGCTGTAGCAAAAGTCAAGCTGCATGCAGAATGTGCCGTTTACACTGTATTATGTTCATAATAATGTTGCTTAATGATTAATGATTGATTAATTGAAAGTGGTCTTCCGCTTCAATAATTGTTCATACCACCAGATAACACACTGAAGCAGTCAGGTTTGGAACCCACATACATCAGGATAGTGTGCTTCTGGGAGGAATATTAAACCCTACTCCTCACCACATCTCACCATTACCACCCCCTCACTATGTTCAACCCAAGTCAGCGCCCATGCATAGCGGTGCACATGGCGGCCACCATGGAAGAGGACATTCTAAGGTAACAAAAACACAGCAATTCTTATTTTCTGGTGATCATACACTAATGAAAACATACTTCATATTCAATATATGCCA
>JAJHUR010092641.1:0-12632 GCA_027495735.1 Lutjanus campechanus
CGCTCACTCAAAACACCCCTAGCAAGTGGACCTAGACTTATTTAACCTCTGCAGGGTTGTTAACACCTTGAGAGGCATGTGACTCACGTACACACCCGTCTATTGAGGGAACTATCAGGGTCACCTGAGTACAGGTGTGAATAAGTCCCTTGTGAGTCCTCGACTCAACCTGCCATAATGTGAATGGTTAGAGTCACATGAGTGTAAACAGGAATTCAACAAGCCTGGGTTGTGATCTTAAGACCGCATTGTACATGGCATGAACAGATTAGTTCTTAAGTGATTTAACTGAACTTGTAGCAATCACTAGTTTTCTCGTGTTTTGAATCTTCTTCCAGATACGAAAACTATTTCCGAGCGATCCCAACCTGTTGTAGAGTCATGTGCAATCAGTCTACTGTTATCCAAACTGAAGTTTTTCCACTAATGACTGCATATTTCATTAGTTTGAGGACATTTTGAGTTTGAAAAATAGATTATACTTCATAATTACATTGACATTATCCTGTCTGACTGGATTTCAAAATATAAATTTAAATATAAAGCCTATCATCATTCATTCAATGACATATTATTACCTGCTGTCAGGTGTTTTGGCCATAAATCTGCAGTTGCAGGTTTATGAAGTTTCTGTTCAGTTGAACAGTTCCTACTTATTCTGTCCTCTTTCTCTGAGATGAAAACTTCACCTTAACTCTCTCATCTCGCTGCAGTCAATGCTTGCCCCTTACTATGGCTGTGACGAGTGTTTGTTTGTACATTTGTACATTTTAATTTCTGTGAGAGTCTGACCCTCCAGAAACACAGCATTAACAACACTCGCTTCAGCTTCAACAGCAGGTCTTTTAATTCCACTGCTGACACTGTTAAAATTACAGATTACAGATTTTTCTTTATGGATCTCTGAAAGCAGGAAGTCTCCATCTTAAATAAACACTTCCTGACATATGGAGCGAGAAGCGCAGCCTTATATGACATTATTGGGGCATTTATGTTAAGTCTCATGCACATGCACTCAAATACAAACAGGCGGATTAAATATAAACATGGTTTTCAAAGCTTTTGTTGAATCTGACACGTGCGTTCGTACGGTAATCCCACTGCTGAGGGATGGTTGTGCCACGTTAATCTGACATACCATCGGTCTACCCTGGCCAAATTACAAACATCACTGTCTTCAAAAGAGAGAATGCTATAACCTGGATGACTGAGAATTTATACAGACACAAGACATGATGCCTGCTCTCATGAATACAAAAGAGGTAAGTGACCATTAGTACCTAATCTGACGAGCGTCAGCATGCCAGTAAGCAGCCTCGGAAAAATAGAGAGGGGTCTGGCTGCAGACCTCCACTCTCAGGAGCATTCCTTGCAGACCTGCACGGTGAGGTCTGCGAGGAAGGGTCCTGAGAGTGGAGGTCTGCAGCCAGACTGTCTTTAAGAGGGGTTTGGCTGTCTTCAGATCAAACCAAATCAAACCAAATCAAACCAAATCAAATCAGATCAGATCAAATCAAACCGAATCAAACCGAATCAAACCAAATCAAATCAAACCAAATCAGACCAAATCAGATCAGATCAAATCAAACCAAATCAAACCGAATCAAATCAAATCAAATTTATATAATTCACAACAAATTTGTCTGAAGACACTACATTTGGATGGTCACAGGGGGCTTCATCTGCAAAGACCCAACCTGTGCACCAGAAATCATTCATACACATTCATACACCGGTGGCGCAGCCATTGGGGGCAATGTGGGATTCAGTGTCTTGCCCAAGGACACTTCGACATGTAGGAGCCGGGAATATTTACATCCGACAATTGAAGCTGTTTTGGAAACTAAGGACCGGCTGAGCCAACAGCTGGTCCAGCAGGTCTGCGGTCTTGGCGTGCTCGTGACCATCCTCGGAGGCTGTGACCGGTCGAGCCAGTTTTCACTGGTCCGGTGGGTCGCAAGCCTCGGTGTGCTAATTCCCATCCTGGGAGGCTAGAGACCAGTCAAGCCAGTAGACGGATCAAGTGGGTTACCAGGTTAAATGCTTTAGTCGAATGAACAGCTGGCTTCTAATTTCCCACCGCCAGCCTCTATCATTGGCCAGATCAGGAGCCGGCTTCAACCTTCTTTTTTTTCCTGCACCTTTTACACTCTACGTCCTCAGGTAACCCTCCTATTTATTTTTTTTTAAAATTTATTTATTTATTTTTTTGTCTTTTAGGTGCTCTCCTTTTTTTAAAAATTTGCCTCTCACCCGGGCATGTTAAGACTCAGCGGGAGTGGTTTAATTTGGGCCTACCTCTGTGCCATGTCCCTGCCCTCTTGCTGTCCTGTGCTCACCGCCTCCTCACGATTGTCCAGCTCCAGTTTTCAATATCTGACACCTGATGATTTGTTTCATCTGAAATTAAAAATGTATGAAATGTTAAGTCTGATGTTCAGTTGCACATCTGCCTCCCCTCCCCACAGGAAATGTGACTGTTTCATAGCAGGTTGTTACAGAATATATGCTAAACCAGGACAAGTAGTATGAAAGTATGAAAAATTGACTTTCTTACCAGGTATGTGGGAGGCCTCAGTCTCAAGACTTTGGATGGGGTCAAAGGTTACTTGGTTGGTCCATCCTGTAACACGGTGGTCGGTGGGCTCGTAGAATCACACGACAGAGGTCCGCCACCCCTCTGCCGGTGCGCCTCCACTGTGGTATCTGGGTTGGAGCAAACTATAAATGCAGTCTGTTTTTTAACAAATGCATTTTAGACAGCAAGTAAAACAAGTTTTCAAGTTTAAGTTGTGAGACAAAAACTGCAGTTACATTTCTCTGATAACAGAAGAAAGATGTACATTTCGCTGCATTTTTTGGGGGAAATAACTTTTTAAAAATGTATTTACTTGACATAATGATGCTAAGAAAACACATTTATATCTTTCTGAACAGAAAACAGTTCAACAAAACCAAAATTAGATGAGCAAAAAATGACCTTACCTCTTCAAAGGCTGGTTTGGAAATGAGGGCCAAAGTTCCGAGCTCATGATACATGAAGAAGGTTCCGTTGTGACGTCACTGACCCTGATGTGTATGGTAACTTTTGGTGGCCACAAAACTCACAATAAACATTAAGGCCTTTTCTACAGTCAGCGTGCGACATGGCGGTCTCTGTGGAAGAACCCTCTCCCTCTGTAGATATAAACAGCTTATTCTAAGGTAACGATGTCAACAATTCTTGCTTTCAGGTGATTAGACACTAATAAAATATACTTATATAAATGATATTCCATTTCTGCCAAATCCCACATGCAGGACCTTTAGAAAATTGACTGACCCTTTATATGGCTATAGTGTGCTAACAAAATATGAGAACCCCCTGATATCTTCAAATTGTATTAAAGGTTTTCTGTGGTCCTGCTGTCTGAAAGAAAAAGCATCAATGAAACATTCTCAACAGAATTTTATTCAGCTCCCGTCACTTAGCCAAAACAAACACACCAACCTAACGTTCAAAATCAAACAGCTCTGCCTCCTTCTCCTTCCAGAAAGCGAAGCTGCGGTCGATGTATTTACAAATGTCTTCATTGTTGAAACAGGAGAAGTCTGTGTCGCTGCCGCACTCATCTGGAGTGGCAGTTTGAACTATAACTTTGGGTACGAGTCTGGAATCCGACAACAACAGCGATGAAGGTGACGGACAGCGGCACGGTCTCGAGTCCCCGAAGAAGCGAACTTTAATGTCCTCAAAGCCGTCGCTCCACTGTCGCCTCCCAGCCTGGATCTCCTGGAGAACGGCCTTGTGGAAGTCTCTCACCATCTCCCAGGGGAAACTGCCCACATGGTCAAACACTTCGAAGCAGAGGAGGTGCCTCATCTTCCTCTCCTCGGGCGACAGCTCCTGCTCTAAGATGTGAAAGTATCCCAGCATGAAGAGGTCGAGGGTCAAGCTGTCGTGTGTCACTGGGACGCCGTCTACATCTGGCAGGAATTGCTCCGGGGAGTAGGTTTGTCGAGGTGGAGGATTTTGTGAGGAGTTAACGGAGGACAAACAGGATTTAAGTTCTAGTTTGTTCCTCCAGGAGTTCAGCATCTTGTCCACAGCTCCCCGTTGTTGACAGAACTGAAACAAGGAGGTGATTTTCTGTGGGGGCGATGCTCCTGTCACTCTCTCTGACACTGCTTCTGGTCCCTGTCTCTGCCTCGCTGCTCGCACTGAAATAGCATATGCAGATTTCTTCCAGTGACTCAGGAAAAGCACCACTATTCGCTCTTTCCTTAAGCTGGTGGTCTCGATCACAGGTTTGAGTTTTTTAGGCGGATCACAGCTGAGGCCTGTGGTGCCATTCTGGTTGTTCACTCCTGAAGCTCCGATCACTACCTGACCTCCTTTTACAACCCCGGCAAAGGGGTAAATTGCTCCAATCTGACCTTCAAAGTTGGATCTGAGGTTTCTGACCGACACCCCGGACTGCTGGATCTCCCTCTCCACCCTCTCCCTCCGTGCTCTGCTGTAGCTGTTGGTCTCCAGACGATGGCTGAAAGCTGATGCCATCCCTATGTGAGGAATCCTACAGCCACTAGAGGCCTCGCCAGGTGGTAGCACTGTCTCATGGCCCTGTTGCATCAGTCCCTGGCCTAAATCAAGTCCTAAACCATCTCTTACACCCTGCAAACCCTCCATCATGCCTTCCATTATCCTCCTCTCACCGCCTTCCTCTCTTGTTGGGGACAGATTAGCCACCAGCACTGACATACTCCTAACAATTTCTGAGACACGACTGCACCACATCGGCAGAGCGAGCTGCATTTTCCCCTCTGCGTCCATCTGTTGTAGGACTTCTTTGTTGAGAGAGATGTTCAGGATTTGATCAGGTAGGATCGACCTCAGTTCCTCGGCCAGCCTGGTCAGCTCCAGCTCAAAGGCCTGGCAGCGCTTCTGCAGTGAAACAGTCTCGATCTGCTGCTGCAGGTACTCTAGGTCCTCCTCTGTTAGGAGCTCACCAAAGGGCCCCAGGACTGCATTGTGGGCTTTTGAGTATTTCCAACCATCCACTGGTGTGAAGCCATTAGTTGTGTCCTGTTGGAGGGACGAAGAGATTTGAGTGAACAATCCTGAGTCATGATTTTGTGAAAGATATTTCACAAAAACATTTTGGGAGATAAGGCAAGAGTTAGATGAGGAACATGTTGTTACAGGGTGGTATGTGCTGGACTGTTTCTTGGCTGGGTGAACTGAATTCCTGACATCCAAGGTTGTGTCATCCTGAGGTTGGAAATTACTCCTTCTAGCTCAGAAATAGTCAGGTATATAATCCCCCTATAATACTGCCTGCAGCATGTCATTTTTTACAATTGGTTTTTATGTAGGTAAAGCTGGGCATACACTGTACAATTTTAGAAATGTTGCTGCTTAAAGTCTGTGTGGAGGAAAAAAATATTTTTTCTTCCAAAACATTGTACTTGTTGGAACATATACATGTATGCTGAAAACGTGAAAAGACTGTGAACTACTGAATTCTGAAGTTAGACCGGTAAACATGATTTCTGTGTTTTTGGGTTGACATGAAACATGGCTCGGTTACAATTAACAATATACAGTCTTTGTGTAAAGCTAAGCTAAACAGCTTCATAGTTATTATAAAGACCATACAGAGTGGTATCAATCTCCTCAAGGTTATGTCCCAAAATATCAAGCTATTCCTTTAACAAAGTGACTTTGAAAAAAACCTTTTTTTAATCCAAAGAACAAATCATATGCCTTGTAAATCGCCTACTTTTTGAAACCTTTAAAATTTAAAATGATCACAAGTCAGACTGGACTGACATTTACTGAGGTTTTCTTCACTCCTCTTTTCTGTTTTGACTAAGTACAAAATGCACATTTTGCACAAGGACTTAGGCCTGAACTGAAAAAAGAGTCAATCCAACTTGGGAAAATAAAAAAAAATTAAAAAAAAACATGCAAAAGGAACTTAATGAACTGCAGGTTTCTCATCAGGGTCTGTTGTGCAAAACTGCCAGAGTGATGTGACTCTTGTGTTTTGTGGCATCCTCATACTTTGGATTAGTGACATTTTTGCTCTTTAACAGTTGCCTATTTCTCTTTTTTTTGGTGGAAAGTCTGTACATCTTGTATTTACATTTTGCTCTATGAATAAATCTAGTTTACCTGAGTCTTGATATTTTTGCTAGCATCAGAACATTTTTTGGACATTATTCCTCCAAGAATCAATACTACTTTATATGCACTCCACTTTTTCCCCCTTCATGCGTTCCCTCCTTCAAAGGCTCAACTCTCCCCCCTGGTGGGCACAGCCCCTATTAGGCAGCTTCTACTTCTTCTAATCCTGTCAAATATGATTGTGTACATTTTACTTATGCTCATGCATGCACGTACCTTTGCATACACTCATAGCACATACAGCAGCACAACAGCAGTGCAGATGAGTACCTGTCTCCTCTGCTCCTCCTCGTCCAGCAGCCTGACCTGCAGCTGCCGCACCATCACCTGTCGTTTCCACTCTGCTATGGGGCGGCCGGCTTCATCGTGAGTGGGCACCAGAGAGTCGATGTCAGCCAGGATCACATCGACAATTGGTACCTCCTCCAACAGCTCCTCACCGTCAAGTTTCTGTCAGTGTTCAACAATGTACAATAGTCAGAGTGTCACTGCTAAACTGTGAGACTGGAGCTGGATTTCAGACAATAACATCACTCTCATACTATCATAAAACACCTTATACAGATCTATTTTCTGATGCTCTTTATTCTCTGAAGGACAGGATTATTATAATCTTATGCAGCAGTGAGTCCAAAGTGTCATAATAAATCAACTAAATATTGATACTGTGTATTAAAAATTAAACAGCATGAATTTAGAGGGCCTAAATTCCTGCGATTCATCCACACAGGTGTTTCCTCTCATTTTGTCTGGTTAGACATAATGTTTTGGTGTATGAGCAAAATTAGCAGAGGCTTAAAGGAGCAGTGTGTAGGAATTAGTGGCATCTTGTGGTGAGCTTCCAGGTTGCTACAGTGGCAGTGTAACTCGTGCAAAATGTAAAAGGCTGTATTTAAAGGCAGCGTTTGGTTTGTCTGTTCTGGGCTACTGTAGAAACATGGCGTCCTCCGTGAAAGGCAACCTGTGCCCTCTGTAGTAGAGGTCTTCATTGGTCCAAAAATCAGTGCCCATGCCATAAAAGACCCAGGAATGTACAGATCCATCTGTTATTTAAAAACTGGGACCTGGACCCATGCACAAACGACAAATGTTGAACCCAACCCAGCTGGAATACACGGGCCTGATCAGCACCGATTTCACAGCTGACTGCTATTAACAAGTTAATGTTAATATAAATGTTGTCAGAACAAAACTTTGTGTTTTAACCAATGTAACATTAGTAGCCTTCTCCCCTGGGCCTTAAAACAAGTCCTAGAGTTTAGGTGGACATGTGAAAATCTCTACTTTGTAGATAATAATGGCTCATTCTAAGGTAACGCAAACACAATGATTCCTATTTTCAGGTGACTATTAAACTAATGAAAAGATACTTATGAATATTATATTCAATTTCTGCTATATTCTGCCAATAGAGCTCTATAAATCTACACACTGGACCTTTATGAAGCTTGTATTGGGTTCTCGTTTTAAGATAACCTAATATAGCTGCATGGGAGCACACAGCCTCTTAAAACATGCAAAGAGCCATATTATGGTGCATTTTAACACTAGATCATAACACTATAACATTTTTTTTTTTCATGCCGCTCACCATTTGTCCAGTGAAGACAGCAGTGAAGCCAGCGTGTCTCAGAGACTTAATAGACTTCATGTGGGACATCAGGGTGAGATCCCTCTCTGGAGGCCTCAGATGGTTGAACGATGTCACCACTGTAAACAAACATAACAAAGGCCCAAAGTCATTGGTTCAGTTTAAAAGTAATAAATCTGACAAATGAATCCTGTCTTACAGACTCAGTACTCAGAGGAAAACAAGAAAATAGTGTTTACCACTGAAGAGATAAGAGACGACTCTCTTTTAATAGTGTCACAAACTATCTTGTTCCCTTGTTTATTTGCTACAGTAGGACTGCTAATTCTAAAAGTTCGACTTTATTCTCGACATTTTGACTTTTTTCTCAAAATGCAAACTTAAAACAAAACTTCCTGCTCTCTTTTTATCCCTAATGCCTGGCCCTAAAACTCATCTGTAGTCAAGAGATGTTACACACTTCTAAACTAAAAGTGGGAGTGTTTCTGCAGTGAATTGTGCTGCAGGAGGCTGTTCAGTAATTTTGTCACTGTCGCTGCTGTTAGCTTCAGTAGCTTGGAGGCTCGTTGACTCATAAAAGGCAAATATTGACTTAAGGAAAAAACTTAAATGAAGTTAATCATTTTTAATTGGTTGATCCATCCATCACTTATGATTTATCTCGGTCCAGGTCATGTTAATACAATTAATTATATCACTAGGAATTATTGTGATATGCTGCTGGGAAGTACTGAAAAAATGTGATTAATTCTCTGGCTGGTACGACCATGACAAAGGGTAATAAATTTCATTCTTTGTGGAATTAAAAGGATCGTAAAACTTCCTAACTTAAACCCTGCAGAAACCCTGTAAATGTTCAAAATCGCCTTAAAGGCGAAAATGTAAATTAAACAATTACTTAATCACTCACTTGCCAATTGAAACCCCATTAAACCTCTGGACACCCAGATGAATAGTATTAAACTATATAAATATTTTATATCATTCATATAAAATATTATTCCCCCTTCTATTCCAGTCCACTGGTTGCCAGGTTACTGAACCAAATATCAAAACATTCATTTTGGACCTGCACAATTTTTTGAAATGATTCATTCAAAAACAAAATTTTATGACTATTTTGCAATAGGGACCTGCTTACTGTACATTATCCTTGTTACATGGTTATGTGCCAAAAAATAAATAATTTGACCCAAAATATTCATTTTAACAATGATTCTGTTGCTTCTCCATAGTCTATGATCAGAACTGTGTCCATAGCAATGGTCTGTTCTTCATAACAACAGTCTGTTATGAAGAAATAACAGACCGTAGACTGATGTAACTAACCAATCCCAACTGAGTATTCAACAAAGCCATGTAATATACTTTAACACTCAAAAACTCTGCCACGAAACATTACAAAATCCCAGTTGTGCTCCCACATTTCACTCTCAGCCTCCCCTCATTTCATAGCCTCTAAAAAGCACATGTCCATCTGACACCTCTAAACAACTGGTGCGGCATAATTAAATTAGTTTGATTTGCTTATAATGCTCTACTTGTTGGCTTTTCAGACAGCTTTCAAAATGTATGTGTGTGTGTGTGTGTGTGTGTGTGTGTGTGTGTGTACATCACCTGAGGAGGCCACCTGTACATGCTGGATGGAGCCTGGTGTTTGTTTCTTTGAAGTGGCAGCAGGGGTCAAAGAGGAAGAGGTCACAGGAAGAGGAGACGGGTGGCGAGGCAGGGGGAGCACCTCCTTCACTGGCTGCTGGGGACACACACACCCACACACAGCAGGGGTGAGCCATGCTTAAAGGGACAGGTCAACATTCTGTCTTAACTTACTCTGTAAAAAGCTCTGATTTATATGCTGATGTTTTGTGATTTGTGTGAACTAATGTTGCCAACTTTTTTTCCCTTTAGAGTAAATTGATGGTCCTCATTATTTATTTTATTTGTCTATAATGCCTTTAATCTATAGGATGGCTGAAAATATGACTGGAAAGGGGAGAGAGAGACATGCAGCACAAGGCCTCAGGCAGGAGTTGAACCCACGGCCCCTGCAGAGGACTCTGTACATGTGGTAAATCATCAAACAACTGTGCTAAGTGGCATATTCTATGTATATTTCATGCTATATTGAAGGCATAACAATAGCAGTTGAGAACAACTGATAAATTGTACAGTTAACCCAAATAGTGAGCATAATAACTGAACAAAATGTGTATAAAATGAGTGATTTGGATGAACTTTGAGTAGATCATTTCCCCTTTCCTCCCCTATACAGAACCATTTTCCATCAGAGGTGAGTTTTTCAGATATTTTTAGGAAATTCTGATGTAATTCATTGTATTATATATTTTTAAATTTAACAATCATGCATTCTGGTGTAGGACGAAGCTGTTAATCAGAGAATGAAGGTCTTCAAAGTGCCCTTAGAGAGATTTTTCAATAACCTTGGCTTTTTTTAAAAGCAGATTTATATTTGTTTTACTGCCTATATCTTCTTTGTTTACAGTATAGGAAGCTCTGTTATAAGCATTTTTCTGTCATGTTTCCCCCTAAATGCAGAATAATTTCAGCTCTGCATCAGATATTTTTGATCTGTTGTAGCAGGAAAAGCACAGGTGCAGCTGGTTATATTAATAATGGCTTCTTTCCAGTGATTAGTAATGTAATTAGTTACACTTGAAGGGTTAAATTTTCGGTCCCTGCACTGTTAATTGGTCACCTTGCTGTTCTCCATGTTGGCTCAGCTCAGTCTCAGTTTGGAGTTTCAAACCAGCGGGAGCTCCTCTTTCTGAAAATGACAAAATAATAAGACTGTAGGGTAACAACAACCAGGCAAAGTGAGCAAAAGAAAGAAAGTCCCCTCCTGGAGAGAAATGTGACACAGAGCATCACTGAGTTTAAACGATTCTAAAGTAATCTTCTAAGAGACTGAGACCCCCTTCATGGCACACACACACATACACACACACACACACACACACACACTCGCTCAATGTAAAGAACACAGGCCAGTGTTCAAGTACTTGTAGTACTTGGAACAAAAACAAGAAGTGGTGAAACAGGAGCCAGGTCAGTGAAAGTAGCGTAGCCCACACAGAGAGCAGGAGAAAGCATGTTAGAGTTTAGAGAGACATGATATCCTGCTTCAGGTAACCTTACAACACCATACAATAGCCTCAGTACTACAAGGACAATTACAATGTTTGTTACAGTTAAATGCATTGTGCAGTGTAAGAAGTTGTTTGTCTCATTAGTGGTAACTTTGTAAATGTTTTTATGCACAACATACATTACCACAGTTGGAAAGATTTAACTACATTTATCATCTAATATCTTCCTTCTTCCTGTGACTGGGACAAGCTCGCAACATATTTGATGTTTTATATGCTTAATGCACTGTATTTAGTGCATTTTCATTCTGCCTATTACAGGTAATGGTTTGCAACAGACGTACAACTACAATACTGTGCTGTTTGTCTTACAGTGTTTGTCTGTAACTCTGTATTGCTTTATATTTTAGCCAGGACAATCTTGAAAAAGAGATTTTATTTTAACTCAATCAGGCTTTCCGGATTAAAGAAACTTACAATTTCACATGTCCAAAATACAAATTACACATGTATGTGTATTAATTAAAAAAGAAAGAAAGAAAGAAAGAAAGAAAGAAAGAAAGAAAGAAAGGAAAAGAAAAGTTTCACAAGTTTCTCAACTTTTAAAATATTTTTGTCATATACCAATATATTCCCTTTCCCCCTAAGTTTCTAGATATCCTAGTTTTTCACTCAAAGTTACTTCATTACATCATGTAAGCCTGTATTTACAGTCATCATAATCTAAATATACAAAGTGTGCAGTACTTACAATATGGTCCAGAAACTGTAGAATAAAAAAAAAGATTGGTTCCAAAAAAAAAAATGATAAGAAAATATTTAAAAAATAATGGAAACAAGATGAAGAGTAAGGAAGAAAGTCCAGGAGTGGTTGCCTCTTTACTCTGTGACAGCCAACACAAAGTAAGACCAAGGAGCAGCAGCACCTGGACCCAAACCTCAGATGGGGGGCCTTCTTAGCGTGCATAATTGAAGAAGTGGGATAGGGTGACCTGCACCTCAAGTATAGAACAATAGCTCTGTGAATGTATGGAGGAGACAACATACTGTACTCTGGAGGGACGGGTGTGTGTGTTTGTGTGTGTGCTTGAACACCTCCTCACATGATGCTCAGCTGGTGTGTGCTGGTGTGCTCACACACGATGACAGTCACAGTGACAGTCTTGCCTCCCAATTTACTGCTAACCTGGCTAACCTTGACATCTGAGGGGTGTCTTGTCTATTTTCCCATGTCCTGTTATTACAAAACCTCAATAGTCTAAAAAATATTCAACATTTTTGGTGTGCTATGTTAGCCACATGTTTATTATTGTTGTCATGGCAACAAAGGTTCTTGACCATTGTTACCATCAACAGGCGATTTGTTAATTTTTAACTTGGAACGTGGACTTGGTTTGTTTAATTCAGCTGTCACTAGAAAACTGACTCATGAATGACTCTTTTGGTTCCGCATTTTTTAAATAATATACAGCTATAACTATAGTTATGGTCCCCAGGTGCTGCAGAGCAGCTGCACTGCTCCTAAAGTTAAATACAGAGACTGAATCTCACTCTGTGTTTCACTCTGTATAATTTTATAAGTACATGACACTACAGTTGACCTTTACCTTTCTATAGTTGAGAGAATATTATATATCCAAGTTGAAACCAGGACTAGGAAACTAGGAAAGCTGCAATGACACATCGGTCTGCAACTCCAGCACCACGGACAGTGCCACAGGTTTATCAATACACGGCACAGTTAGGCTGCTGATATTTCAGAGCC
>JAJHUR010092642.1:0-11485 GCA_027495735.1 Lutjanus campechanus
TTCAGCTTTAAGTCGAACTTTCAGAAATATTTTCCTGTTGTAATTACGATGCGGACGTTCACAGTTTGACACTAGTTATTTATACTGAAGATACAGGACATAGTTTATAAACATAATTTGACAACTTTAGGCCAAAAATAAATGAATCCAGAATTTGCTGCTGTATGTCCTCAGCAGAATCGTGTTCCTGGCAGTTTTGCAGACCTCCATGTTGGGGAATAAACTATACAGAGAACATATGCACAAGTAACTGAATAATTAAAATAGCATAAACTCAAATATTCAAAGAGAGAGAGACATTAAGAGGGACTTCACGGTATTCATGACCTCAGTATTTCTTCAATCCTGCTGCCAGATTTGCCAAACTACCGTCTCAACAGAACCGGTGCACGTTAACGTGACCAAAACATTCATTTCCACGTCGATGCAAAACTTAAATGCTGTCAACACTGTCACCACGGCGACTGTTTCTATGACCTGATAATCAAAAAGTCAATCAATTTAAATTTTTACACAGCTTTAGATCAAATCAAAATAGAGGAGAAACATTCGGTTGTGTTATGAAGTCAGAAGTTTGTATCTAACAGGTTAATTGATGTGAATAAATAAAGTAAATCTCTTCTCTAAAATCCTGTTCATTAATAAAGCCTTTAACAGTTTTGTTCTCTCCATCTTTTTCATCCTAACCCTTTACAGAGACAGGACAAGGCCATGTTTAGATTAGCTTAGCACAAAGACTGGAAGCAGAAGGGAAACTGCTAACCTAGCTCAACCAATCAAGAAAAGAAATCGACCTCCCAAAAACTCAAAAGCTGCCCGATTAACATGTTTTATGCAGCTTATTGTTCGGGTGCACAAACAGAATTCAAATTGTTTTGGTCTTTTACGTTTTTTTAATGCTGTAGACTTGTTTTCTGTCATCACATCACAACAACACTGCTCTCAACCGTAAAATCTGATGCAAAATTTTGTTTTTTAACATAAATAAGCAAATGAATTTGATAAAGATCCTTAAGCGCGGTTATTAAAGAATTGTGGCCAATATATGTAACAAACATGACATTTTACTTGAACGATTAGTCAAAATAGTTGCAGATTGATTTTCTGTCGAATTAATGAGCGACAAACATTCTCTGATTTCAGTGTCTTTAATGTGATGATTTGCTGCTTTTCTTAAACTAAATTTGAAGATGTCACCTTGTGCTCTTGGAAATCACGACAGGCTTTTTTTTTTTAAACTTACATATTAATCAATGGAAGGAATCTGCAGATCAATCAATACTGATTAGTTGCAGCCACACATTTTACAGTTGGTGGACAAACTAAATGTCTAAATGACCATTTCTGGACGGACATTTCAACTGACGCGTCTGTGAAAGGATAAAAATGGGTCAGCCTCAAACATGAACACAGACATTTTACAGGTGAGCAACAAACTCCATGATCCTCATTTTCCCCTGCAGCCTGCCGGCAGAGAGAAGCAGATGGGGATGATGGATCGTGGATCAATGGATGCGACTGGTGAGATGACGCAGAGCCGGAGCCTTCCTGAACCTCACGCTGAATGTTTCAGGCCTGTTAAACTGTCATCGTCTCCCTCCTCCTCTCACTGCACAGATGAGTGGGGGATGTGTTCAGGAGAATCTGTTAATCTGAGTGTTTGAGAGTGTGTGTGTGTGTGTGTGTGTGTGTGTGTGTGTGCGTGCGTGGTGGGATGGGAGGATGAAACAGTGGTGTGGGGCGGATGAGCGGACAGATCTGCTATAAAGTTATTTTGTTTCTGGATAAAATGAGACGATGGAAACAAAAAGAATTTCATCTTTCATCAATCCATCCATCAGAAGTCACACAGTTTAATTTCCTCAGTGTGTTTCACCTCACAGTGCAAATACATGTGTGTGTTAGGGTCTGTGTGTGTGCGTTAGTGTCTGTGTGTGTGTGTGTGTGTGTGTGTGTGTGTGATGCTGCTGCGTGTGTTCGGGGGAGTGTATTTGAGATTAATTTGGAAAACAAGTCAACATTTTGGGATGTTTCATTCCATACTAAAACATGCAGAACACAGAACATTGAACACATATACTGAACAGTTAGTTTTATCCAAATGCAGTTTCTCTTATATTTTTTTTTATCTCTTTTCGCACAGAGTGGCTTTAGGCTACACAGAACACGACGGAACCAATCGCACCAGGTTGGACATATTGCTTTAAACCACCAAATTTTGTATATATGTCATGCATGCCACATAGATGATATTATGTTTATACAAAAATAACACCAACGCCTATTACTGTGTATCATAGTAATTACAGAAAACAAATCTTTTTCAGTCTTTTTTGCAATGAAGTTCAACTGAGAAACCATATATATGTATATCTATGTATTTATATCTAATATGCATACACATATATACATGTTAGATATAAATATATAGAGATAATATACAAATATAGATACATATGTTGAGTGGTTATGACTTTTCCAACTGTGATATTCCAGTTCGTTTGAATCATTTTTTTTTTGTTTGTGGATTTTGACGTGGATGTGAAGGTTCTCCAAAGAATTCCTTAATATCCGACACCAGGAAGCTGTTCTGAGAAAGGCAGTGCTCTGAAGAGGAAGCAACGCAGTCAAAATGCAACAATGACTGGAGAAAGAAGCGAGTTCCTTTTCCATACAGAAGTCCGACCGGAGAACTGCGGCAAACTGGGATCTCTTCTTCAGAAGAACTAAAACCAGGTGAAGGTTTTCAGTCCGCTTGCTGAGTCTCGTCTGTTCTTTGTTTTTTTTTAAATTTGTGACGCGGCTGAGAACCAGAAGCACACAACAGGTCTGGAGCGTCTCTGATGGCAGGGGTGGGGGTGGGGGTGGGGCGGCTGTACTGCGCACCTGGTGTGAGGGCAACCAGTCCAACCAGTCCAACAGACGACCACCACAGCCACACCGGGGGCCGTGGCAAGAGCAGAGGGGCAATCTTATCCAGGCGAGGGGGGGGGAGAGGGGGGGGGGGGGGGGGGGGGGGGGGGGGGGGGGGAGGTTATGTGACAGCAAACAAACTTGTGCAGAGGAAGAAAAGAAACGAGAAAAACGACTTTGGCAGAACATTCTTAAAGCTTTGCTGGGTGATGATTGGCTGATTGCCCCCCCTCTGCCTGTCAGCGACACAGACAGCAGGTACACTTCATTCACTTATATGACAATATTTACATTGTACTGACTGCAGGAGCACAGCTGTTCTGTCAGATTCAGCAGTCGAACTAAACAAAGAGGAAACTCGTCATCGTTCGGGAGGTGCGTCTCGTTTGACGGACGCCTGGCAGGAAGAGGAAGTGATGTCACGAGCGCTTTAACAGTCCTGCTCTCTTCCCGGGGGGGAAATGTTTCTGAAGTTGGCAGTTGTATAAAATGGCGATGACATCTACAGCTGCAGCCGTGTCCCTTCACAGGCTCCGCCCCCTTCAATGTCCGAGTTTCATCACCAAATTAAAAAAATAATAATAATTAGGAATGAAGCTAAGGAATGTGGCGTCCTTTCCTTCTTTGGCCTGGATTTAGACGACACAATGTGTGGTTGCCCGAGCCCGAGTCACGATGAGAAAGCCCCCTCACCCCCCCAGTATGTAAACATGCAACACTTGTTTATGATGATCAAATCGATGCACAGAGTTGTTACGGGTTGTGCAAACGCAAACAAAATTTCAGACATTTACAGTCCCGATTTTGTCACCGCGACCCCAAAACTTAAGTAAAAATATTACAGCCGCTGGTCAGAGTGATTTAAATACTGAAATTAACAGAGGAACTCAGAAGGCTCGTTTCCACCAAACTAGTTCTGGTTCTTGAACCATTCCAGGAACCTTTGTGAGATCTAATGAACCAGCTCAACTTTTCACGAGTTTTTAATGGAACCACTGTAATCAAGGTCGTGTCATCAGCAGAGGGCGCTGCACAATGAACGACGACCTGCAGGATATGACGCGCTCACTTAGGTTATAAGAAAACCTGCGATTGTTTGGTTCCAACGAGGAACTAACTTTTCAGGTTCCAAACCAATTTTTGGGGGGTCGAAATGCTCCAATCGGTTTGGATTTTTAATAATTTAATAAAAATGATTAATTTTTATTAATATTTGTGCACGTTTTGCGAAAGCTTACAGATACAAGCACTTCTGGTAGCCGTAGAGGCAGTGAAGAAGTGTAGCCAACAGTTCGAGAGAGACTTTTAATAATCTTGAAAGTTTTGGAAATGACATCATCGTCAGTAAGTCAGCGAAAATAACTCACGTATCGCGATGTATTTAAGGGCCACACAGACCACCACCATCTGCAACGCTGTCTTTTGCCTTTTTCTCAAAAGGTACCTTATTACAACTTCCACATTTGTTGTCAGAACCTTTTGACTCTCCTTCTTCTTCTGTCTGGTAACTTTTGACTCTCTTGTGGATGTATTGTTCATCATCCATGACAGCGTAAAGGACGCATGGTGGCAGCCTGTGGGAAGTGACCATAACATTGTTTGAAACGTACGTATCTATTTTCCTACGTAACGGGAGCAAACCACATGTTTGTGTAGCGTTAATATTCTGACGACTTGCACAACCACTGCTCCAAATGGATGCAGGCTACACGAGGCATCCATGGTTCGTTTGGATGCGTAGGAGTGCGTATTTGAACGTGTAGTTAAAAGCAAGTATATATCCGGCCTTAAGTGCGCAAACCGGGAACAGAGCTGGTTCCACGTTTGTGGAAAAGACCTTAAAGAGAGTGGTGGCTTTTTTTTGGCAGTTTTATGTTGGCAAAGGTCTTCAAAGCTCCAATGGGTTTCTAGCATGCGAGACCGGACCGAGACGAGCTGGGTTCAGATTATATTCAGTCTAATTGTGTTGTGTAGGGTCCTGCTGTATTGTCTCCAATTATCCTCAGATCAATTCAGACTGAGTCAGAACCTGTAGACTTCAAGCACGTCGGGTTCAGGTTGATTTAATTTCATGTGTCCGCTTCAAAGATCTTCAGGCTGGAGGGGGGCGTGGCTCAAAGCAACTCATTGGTTTGTTTTATGATTTGGGCGGGCTCTGCTTTGGTCCTCGAGTTACTTTCTCAGTTTTGGTCCGTCTGACAGGATCGGAGCTTGTCTCGGCCCTTCAAAGGAGGCGGAGCCTGAAGCGGGACGCAGCTTTTGATCCTCTATAAAGTCGTCAGCTCCGACACAGTCAGTTGGAAAACAGCATCAATCCACTCATTCAAAGAAATCAGTCGTAGTAGCTTCAAAGTACAGAAACAAACAAACCCAGAGGTTGGATAAATAATTAAACACTCCCATTTAATGTTTGATACAGTTAGCTGTATTCACGTTGCATTTGCTGAACTCTGGATAACTGCGAAATCACATAGCGTGTAGTGTATCACAACATCTTAGATAAAGTGAATATACTCATGTAAAAGGGGGCTGATGAGACTGGATTGTTGAGATACCAATTGAACGGCCAACAGGAAGTAAACAAGTCACTGCAGGTTTCTGAGCCCTAACATCAGGTGACCAAGACGACACACGTGGCATAAATATTTAGAGAGCTGTAAAAAGACAGAGTCCACGTTAGATTCATCTCATTCATGTACTGTACTGTCACCAAACTCTTCAGCCTATACATATATATTCATATATCTCCAAAATATTAAAAAGTACTTAATATAAAAATACAGAAGAATTGTAAAAAATGAGCAAAACATTGAATTTTATATGAAAACCATGCAAGAAAGATTCCCCATTTAGTTAAATAGTAACTCTAAGATTCAGGAAAGCAAGGGAATGAAAGGGAAGTGGTCGGATGAGAGAAGCGCAGGCGAACTGCCACCCACTTGCTTTTCATGTAAACATTGTAGAGGTCCTTTAAACTTGGTTCGGCAGTGACGACTGAAGATTTTCTCCTTGCTTTTTGGTCATGTTTGGAGTAAAGGGCCAGGGGAGGAGAGGGCTGGGGGGGTCAGGGGGGGGTTGGGAGGGTGAGGGAGTTGGGCGGGGGGGTGAGAAAGTCCAAAGGAAACCTCGATAACAATGAGATAAAAAACAATACAGACAACCTATAAAATATGGCTCTGAGTTACATAGAAAAAGCTCATCAGAGGGGAGAGGAAGAACCTAGTCATGACAAAAAGTTGGAAATATGGCAGTAGTAGCACATTACTTCAATAACGTGTCCTAGTTCAAAGATAGGTTGATGGCTGCTAGTCAGACTAAGAGGGGATTAGACGCATCGCTGCTTCTGATTGGAAGATGGTTCCTTCTTCTTTTAAGACAGTAATCTGCGGACAACGGCAGGCAGGCAGGAAGTACTGAACGGCAGCAGGGACACACAGTGGATTTAACTCTACGGGCTGACTGGTGACATCGTCAGTCTCCCGTAAGAACCTCAGCGCGGCCGCCACGCTGACGTCTGTCAATCGAACACGGCGGAGCGGAGAGAGGGGATGATGATGACGACGACGATCAAACGCCTTCTCTGCTGCTCGCTGTGTGATGTCACTGACAACTGATTCAGTTTCTGTTCATTAAATCTGACAAACGAGCGAACAGAAGCATCAGAACTGGTACTAAGATTAGTCTTAAAACACAGACAGACGGTCCAGACCCTGTTTAGAAATCCATTAAACTCCTGTCTGGTGAACTGAACCCAAAACAGACTCATCGATACTGTCGCCATTCGCCTTTCAACGTCTGTTCAGAATGAAGACAAAGCAAATTTTAGAGGCGGCGGGATCACATATGAGACGCATGTGGGCACGAACAGACACGAACTAGCTCTGGGTGTGCAAACTGAGACAAAGGCTAGATAAGATAGATAAGAATTGTCTGTGATGGACAATGGACATATTTTCAGTTTCTACTTGGGTCAGTTTGTTAGCGAGAGGGTTCAACATTAGCCTTGTTCAGTCAGATTGAACCAAACTCTGGAACATTTACCCTCTTGGTGCAGTTCGTCTTGGGCAGACCAAACAACTGCTCTAGTCCTCCTCGAAGGGGTGGTGTTGGACCATCGAACCAAAAGCAGAACTCTGAGGTGCTTCATGATGTGTGATATCCAGCTAGCAATAAGGACGACTGGACGACATTTTCACCTCATGACTTGTGTCTAAAATTTCTGGATGGTTCGGAGTTTTGCCTTTGTGAACGCAAAGTGCACCAGCTGAAAAGTTTAAACAACGAATCGTCCTTGCGGCGGTTTAGATTCAGTAAGTGGTCCTTCAGGAGTGAATGTGCTGTTACGAAACCAACAGCGAGCTCAGTGCACAGTTGAGGACAGGAGTGACCCTCGGCGAGTAGAGCAGCAGCTCGTACGTTTCAGGTAAGGCTGCACACTTTCTTGTTGTTGACAATCGAGGCATTCAGCGTACCCTGCGGCCTCATTTTATCAGCTCTGCTGTGACGACAGCAAGAAAGGCATCACTGGCTGATTGGGAAGCACCTGCCTTTCCTCCGACATGAGCTGCACAGGCACATATGGGTGGATCACCCACCTGGCACACGTATGCAGACACCCAGTGTGGTATAGAGGATTATTTCAGAGCTTTAACTTCCCTCCTGCAGTTTCCTCTCTGTGATCCGAGCAGTGACGAGTCTGTTTTTGTCTTGTTGTGGCAACAGGATGTTCAGTCCTACAGACAGGAACTTAATGGAGCTCTGAACAGACGCTGCTGCAGACTAACAAACATATGGTTGCCTAAACAGAATCCCAAATATTCATTCCTAAGTTATCATGCGACTCAACACGAATGAAACATAACATGCATCCTACTGGAGGGGGAAACTCGAACCACTCTCCTGTTTCCTATCGACACTGCGGACGTACTGGGGGAAGAGGGGCAGAGAGAACCAGAACCCTGACTGGATGAGTTGAGGTCAGACTAAGGATGTCACAACACTAGAAATTTAGTAGTCGATACCAATACCAGTGAAATTCCACGATTCTCCATACCCAATTCGATATCACGGTAAAACAAAAATCAATAATAAAATTCAGCCATTGTTGTTTTTCTTTGCCACCTGAAATAAAAACTCTTCTGAGCTTCTAGGAAAAAAGACTGAAGGGGAGATTTATTAAGCCTGACGCAAAAAGATTGAACCCAACATAGATTAAAAGCTTTTCAAAAGGATCATCAAGTAAAAAACATACATGTATGAACAAGAACAGGCCTTCCACAGCGGAGTCTCTGGACTCCACCCTCTACTGGTACACGTGTGTGGAGGTGGTGGAGGGACAAACTTACAGGCAGAACGACGCCACAGTCAGTATGAAAAACACAACGTGGCAGGAATGACTGAGGGGGGTGAAGACGATGTGAAGCATGTGTGTGTGTGTGCAGGATGAGGGGATGAGCAGAGTGATGACTTCCCTCCTCAGTGTGACAGTTCAGTTGGTGGTGGGATGACAAATGATGCTGAAAAAGAGGAGGGAGGAGGAGGAGGAGGGAGGAGGAGCTCAGATGGATGACTCGCGGCTGTGGGGGAAGGCGCTGGGCGGTGCTCCTCCTCCCCCCGCCCCACTGGAGGCGCCAGGGAGGGGTTCGATCTCGTCTCCAGTCTCCTCGATGGGGGGGATGCGAGCCTCCTCCTCGGACAGGGGGACGAACTCGGGATGGGCCATGAAGCTATGGATGGAGCTACGGGACTCTGGGCTCTCCAGCCCCGCGTACAGGGAGCTACGGAACGCGTTCACCACCTTAATCTGAAACAAAGAAAGAAAAGAAAGTTCAGTGGACGTGCAGGTTAACGGCTACACATTTGATCAAAGTGTGGTGTCAAACAGGCAGCAGGGGCTGATGGGACACATGGCGGTCATGCACCTAAATCTGGGTGGGGAGGTGCAACCACAAAACACAACGTTACAAATGAAACAGAGGTTGGCTGGATGAGAACCAAGGAAACTAAAAAAGAATGAAGGGTTGTTGCATCACTATAGGACATTTTTTGCTCCAGACTTTGGTGACAGTTCTATTTAAGTTTATGGGAGATATACAGTCAATCATGCAACAACAAATAAACAAATGCACACATTTGTAAAAATCAGTCGGGATGTTATTCTCCGAAGTCTGTTCTTTGATTTTTTAAAGAGGTATTTCTTCATCAAAACTCATACAACGCAGATACGTTGGGTTTTAGTCAACATCAACAGAGCCTCCGAAGTCTGGCACCAAGCTGAGCTTAGAAAAATCTACGGTGAAGTAATGTCCCTTCCTTCTTTTTTGGTTTCCTTGATGAGAACATGGTTGGAGAACAAAAACAATTCCACAAAACATCAACAACAGAAACAATCAACAACAACAAAAACAAGGTCAACATGATGTTGGAGGCAGCTGAATGCAGGAAGACAAACTGCAACGAAAAATCCACCAGCAGGCGGTCAAATGTGGAGGGGCATCAAATCACGGCTACCACATGCACACACACACGCGCACACACACACACACACAGCTTTTATCTGTAGCAAGAATTACTCTTCGATTCTACTGAACACGTCACATCTGTGCCACTGTTTTGATCCGTCCTACAAATGGCTGCACGTCTCTCCAACAGCGTTTCAGAAGCGACTGGCCCGCCTCATTTTTATTGACTTGCTCAGATTTTGTTGATTTGGTCAGTTTTCCTTGTTTTTTGTGCTTCTACCACAGGTAAGTAGGCTATGTAGTTTTTTTTTTTGACCGCGAGGCTGCACAGAATCTTTTATTTTGAAAACTGACTGGATTCTATATGTTTTTTCTGCGTCTGACTTCCTGCCTGCTTGATCTGCTCTGTGCAGATTGATGTGGCATCTGTCAAAAACAGACTTGGTGCGTTATTTGAAGCGGAGCACTACTGGTGGAATCACAAGCATTGTGTACAATGGCCGCGATCAGCTCTGGCAGATGTGGCGCAGCTGTAATGTGATGTAACTCTGCCCAGTGGAATCAAGCCGTTAGATACACCGACTGACTTTTACATCCTAAATTTTTTGATACATATGAGATAATTTAAAATCTGCTGCTATAACACCCTTCACTCTTCTGGTTTCAGTCTTTCCACCAGATTTTGGAGCCTGACTGCAGGGATTTGCTCCCATTCAGACACAAGACCATTAATGAGGATCCAACACTGATGCTGGGTGATCAGGTCTGGCTCACAGTTCGAGTTCATCCTAAAGGTGTTGGACGGAGTTGAGCTCAGGGCTCTGTGCAGGCAAGTCGAGTTCGTCCACACCAAACTGGGAAAAAACATTTCTTTATGGACCCCTGCTTTGTGCATCTAGGTATTGTCATGCTGAAACAGGAAATGCCCTTCCCCAAACAATTTAGAGGCTCACTATTGTCTAACAATCCAAAGAGCCAAAGGGCCCAAATCAGGAAGAACACACCCAGACCACAAGTACTCTAAGTGCCACTGAGACCAGTATTATATATACTGTATATTACAAATGATTATAGCTAAGTTATTAACCATAAACGTAAATGTATGTACTGTATTTATGGGATTTTCAAATGCCAACTATTCAAACTGTCCATAGATCACTGCCTGCCTTTGCATCACTGTGAACATGTTAATTGAAGTTCCAAATATAAAAGCAAGCTTCCAGATAGGTAGCCTGCATCAGTGCCTAACAACATTAGCCAGCTAATGGTATCTTGCAAATGAACAACCTGATTGAGCTCATCAAGCTTCACACCTGATAATAATAACTAGTGCTGCATATGTTTGTGTTAATCTTACTAACTGATGAACAAGCAACACTCCCCCCTCCCTCCATCCCACTGCAGCCCTGATTTGTGGGTAGTACACTGCCCATCAACGTTCTCCCTACCACTTAGTGATTTCCTATATTACCCAGAATGCCTTTTGACAAACCCGTATCACCTTACATTTATCTGACCTGAACCTGTTCCAACCTGAAATAAAAGTTCAGTCTCTTCATTCTACAATCCAGGTCCTCCCTACAGAATGAACACGCAGTAAACACATTTTTTGTACAATGAAATGTGTCTTTAATCTGTTCTTTGACTATACAGTTCCTGATTTAAATCACAAGCCAGTTTTTAGACTGTATTTCATGTAGACAACATTCTTGAAACTGGGGTATTCACGGCTACATTAATTGTTATCAGGCCCCAGGGCAATAAATTTGTTGTTTTGGTTCCCACACCTCCAGCCCTCTGTGAAACGAACCAGTACTCCAACGCTGGCATACTGCATCCCCCTAGGTTTTTCTCTGTGTTAATCTGTTTGTGCTAATTTGATTGAACACAACTTTATTTAGGAATATGGCTCATGTGATCGTAATACAAACTAAAATAATAAGATTTTGACAGAGGGCCGTCTCCATGAGACAGGACCACAAGATTATCTAATAAAGCAGAATCCGTCTTTGTTTATATTGCACTGACTGCTCGCTTCAACTTCAAATGTGCAATGATTCAAATTTGGAGCTATAAATAAATAAATAAATAAATAAATAAATAAATAAATA